>RBNI01007724.1:0-10026 GCA_003990745.1 Jimgerdemannia flammicorona | reverse complement strand
ATCCTTTAAAAGATATAAAATAGTAGATAGAACCTAATTCTCTCTGATGAGATAAGTGAAGAACTTATATATAAGACAGAAGACCCCCAATATTCCACTACTCAAGACTGTAGGCCTCAATTATATTACTATATCAGCTCTTAGTTTTAGTTAAGTATAGTCAAAATACTTGACCCAAGTAGCCTCAGATCTCTCAATAACTCCAAATAACTAGGGCCTAATTCTATATATTATCAAAAGTCACTAAGAGTGATACCTACTATCTAATCACTCTGTACCAATCAAAAGGTCCCACTAATATAGTATCTGCATTAGCTCCAATAACTATATAAGCACAACCTCCAAGCTACAGAAATCACACATCACCCTCTGAACAAGCCATCAAAATTATGTATGACCTCTAAACAAATCTGGAAATCACCTGCACGATCATGAAGCTGAGTCAAACCAAAGTCACAGTACACAAAGCTGAGTAAATATGAAGTCATAGAATATAAGATTCATATAAACAGAATCTTACTAATCAGGACCAAATGCATATATACTGAGCACTAAGATGTGTTGAAAGGAAGAACCAAACCAAATAGCAATCACAGCTTCTGAATATATACAAACATGACTATTGAGATCTACAACCGCATCTGTGCTGATATTTGGAATACCATTGTCAACCAAGCTACACCCCCTCTGCCCCTCATGAATATCCATAGTCTAGTACCCCTCTACTTCATGGAAGCCTGATGGAATACCCTGAACATGCTTAGTGAGGTCCACCAAATCAGACAAATCTCAAGCTACTATCAGATCAGTTGCCTCCTGGAAGACATGGTTAAACACCACCATGACATAGATATTACCCAGATGTCTCAATACCAGAAACTTATTACCTGCAAACACCGGGAACTCTTCTATAAGTACAGCACTGTTATTCTCCACCTCCGAGTTACTAATATCAAAATGATTGCTATCCTGTCCTATGGTCAAATCGATGACATGATACAAGAACTCAACCACAAGTACCTCAAATATGTTGAAACTATAGACAGAACCTTCCCACACCCTGATGACTATATCCTGCAAATACCCCAAGTTGAATATACTATGAAGGACATCTATGATATAATCTGGTTCAATGAAGATGAAGCAGAAGACAATGATCTCTCTGATACCAACATGACCTCAAACCAAGGATCTCTGCCAACCCTGATTGCACCACTAACCTTGCCGATGAACTTACAACAGTTTATAACCACATATGAGACTTATTGGGACAATGACCACTGGTATGAATACTAACCCACATTTACCCCCAATTACTTCAACTATAATGAAGAGACCAGAGAACACAATCTATACCTTCAGACAACTCTCAAGATCAAACCAACCACCCTACCACCTAAGTATGAGCAACATGAACCACAACTGCCAGCTTACTACAACCCTACAACTCATAGTACTGTAACCTATAGAAGGTATGCAGACAGCAAATCTGATGAAAGTGAAGATGATGTACCACTCCTATGCCCACCAATGCCTTATCTAGCATACGAGATAGATGATGCTATCCTGTGGGACAGTGATAAAGTTTCAATGTATTATTACCTTAGCGAACTAGGAGAAGTAATCCACAAACCACTTTTTCTAAATGACAACTTTATCAGAGATGATGTCATTGATAGTGATATCATCGAAGATTACCCTGACAGTATCTAAACCTATAAATAGCTTAGCAGTCATAGTATAGTTAAATTAACCTTATATGACATGACTGTGAACTAACTCAGCAGTCAGATGATCTCTTGACATATCAGATCACTCTTGTACTATATGACTGCATTCCAACTCAGCAAGGCACTAAGTACTACATCCATATTCAGCATAGTCCAGATAGCCCCTCACTAGTATAAATACCCCCTCCCCCAGACCTCAGAATCTCAGATCCAGATACACAAGAATACTTCTGAATACTTTCCCACAATATCCCTTTACACAACTACTCCTAGTATAGCAATATTATAAATAGCAAATAAACCTATTTAATAATCCACAAACCACTCTTAAGTAAATCCACTCTCCATTAGGTCCCACTCCTAACCCTGTTATGAAATTTCCTAATTGGGTATTGTCTGCAGCAATATACCAATTCAACTAAGCTGGTCTTAGTTTCTTGAACTTTCTGAAATATGGAAAATCCCAAACATTCAGAACTAGTCTGATTAAGGACTTTGGTTGAGACATTAATCTGAACTTGAAATCAATAAGTGTAGAGGATGTACTCCATATGAAATTGATCTTGACTATAAGAAAACAGTCTTCCAGAATATCCAGAACTTCCAGAAACCCCTTCCAGAACTACATAATGGTCACCCTAAAAAAGTAACCCTCTTACAACTTAGTAGCAGTGGTTTACAATCTAATTCCACTTCAAGATGCTTCCTTACCCTGCTACAAACCACTTTGTGAATTTTTACAAGTTGGTATAAAGCCCAACCTCTGAACT
Organism: Jimgerdemannia flammicorona; assembly: GCA_003990745.1. Taxonomy (NCBI): domain Eukaryota; kingdom Fungi; phylum Mucoromycota; class Endogonomycetes; order Endogonales; family Endogonaceae; genus Jimgerdemannia; species Jimgerdemannia flammicorona. Next base: position 7,526 of record RBNI01007724.1, on the reverse strand, counting down.
GGAATTTACCCAGAACTATCTGATAATCTGGAGAGAATTGAACCTGATGTATAAGAACAATTTGACCTCCATATCTGCAACAAGTGGGACAAACTTCATTTAAAGAAAGAAGTACTCCAATTAAATCAGCAAATAGGTGAAACCCTATTCACTGAACTCCTTGCACTACACCCAGCAAGTTAAGATGAAGAAGGTCTTATAGAAGTCTTCTTTACTCTTCTCAACAAGAGTTTTGTCAGCTCCACAAATCTGAGTGACCTAGGACAACCATCAGTAGTCTTTCTAGCCTTAGTTCCTCATGAAGTCCAAGCCTCTATAGCTAAGTGGCTCAACTCTACTGACTTACACCATATCAGAACCAAGACTGCATTATACTACCAATTCCAGAACAGCAAGGCCCACCATATTCTTAAGGAAGAAGCAAGAGAAACCCTTCATCAACTACCCAATCCCAAATCAGAAGCAGGCCTAGCTACAGCCCTACCTGAACCCAAAACCAATACTGAACCAGAACTTGACTTTGAATTAAGTCTATCCAAAATCAGGTATATAACTGATTCTGTCTACTTTGATGCTGAGCAAACCCAATTACATAGGGACCAAACTGAAGAGGAGGAGGAGTATCTCAGTGAATTCGATCCCAAATACACCACCGAAGGAGATGTACCTCCATTAGGACAGAATATTCCTACACAGCAATGAACAGCTATCTATCAAGCCCTTACTCCAGACTCACAACTATTACTCCAGCAACTTACACAAACTCAAAGAACCCCATCACACTCTGCACCCATATCTCAAGTAGTATCAGTAACACCACTATCAGTAGTCCAACTACCTCCAGTAAACAACATGACAAACTAACAGATTCTTGATCTCACAGCCCAGGTAGCCATAATGGTAGCAACCATTACCACCTTAGCTGAATAGGCCTGACCTATCAAAAATCTGAACCTACCTACCTTCAATGATACTGTACAAGAAGTCCAAAGCTTCATTAGTATAGTTGACACCAACTTCAAAGCCAATCAATAGACCAATAAGTGAGTTGCTGACCACCTTCTGATAAACAATCAAGACCACACTCTAGAACAACTCTTTGCTACTACTACAGCCTATGTCTGCTGAGTTGTTATATTCTTCCAAGGACCTGCTGAAGAATAGTGGCAAACCCTTTCTGAAAAACTCCTTACATGGGATACCTGACCTACAGTAGTTGTCCAGAATCCAGCAAACAATACCCCAGGATATGGAGCCCATCCTGCAGCTCCTGGACTCAAACAACTCATAATTGCTCAATACTGTAGTGAAACCATGATTACCAAATCTCAAGTAAAACTCTGCAACCTCAAATTTGATATATATGGTAAGGAAGAATTTGAAACTTTCTGTACAAAACTCAAGTCACTCCTGAACACCATTGGCCTAGGATATATTGCCAATGATGAAGTACGAAATGGTACAAGAGCAGACCATTTATTCGATGCCCTGCCTGAATGGCTTACCAGAAAAATTCAAGAACAAGGTCGCCCAGTTGGTTGTGACCACCAATAATAGTGCCTAGCCAGAATCAAGACCATGGTCAAGTGAATCCTAACAGCTGGACCAATTCTGCCTCGAAGACAATTCAACAATAAGGAAAAGACTTGGACTAAGAAAGAAGAACCTAAGCATGAAACATCCCGAGCTCCCTCAACATCTATCTCATGGACACCAAGAAATCATAAACCCACTCAGCCAAGTACCTTCAAGAAACTCACTAAAGGAGAAAGGAATGAACTTCAAAGAAGCAGAGCATGCTTCTATTGCTGAAAGACAGGATACATGGCCAGTGCCTGCCCCAACCAAAAACCCCAAACAGCAACATGAGCAACTGTTACTACTCTGCACCACCTCAATAACCTGACTACCAGAACACTGGACTTTGTCAAGTTAAGACAAACTGCCAAGGCCCCAACTAAAGGAAGTCAAAAAGCAGCTGGATATGACCTATATACAGCCGAAAAAGCTACAATTTCCAACTGAGAAGTCAAGCAAGTCTATACAGGAATCAGCATCCAAATCCCTGAAGGACATATTGAAAGAATATGCTGTCACAGCAGCCTAGCATTGAAAGGACTCTCAGTAGAAGGAGGAGTTATTGACGAAGATTATACAGGTGAAATTATTGTCCTCATCCAAAACCATAGTTGGATACTCTTCAAGATCCCCATTGGTTTCTGCATTGCTCAGATTCTATTCAAAAAAATCAAGTCAACCCTGACAGTGAAGGAAGTCTCTGAACTACTACCTACCATCTGAGGATCTAAAGGATTTGGCTCATCAAACAAGTTCCCAGCCCAACCTACTATGAACAAAGAAGAATAATTCTATAAGAAAATCAAAGATGGATATGTACCTAGTGGCCAATGTCTCCATGGTATTAGAATGTACTCTTCCTGAATAATTGATGATTGCTTCTCTTGTGTCAATAAACTGGTTCAAAGAAGAACCAATAGAAGGAAAGCTCCTACAACCAAAATCACTAGCATTGGATCAGACAAACTGCTTACACTTCAAGCTTTTGTCAACTGAGCACCTGTCAAGATTATGATAGACAGTGGTGCCTCAGAACTTCATCAATGAAGAAACAGCCAACAGACTTAAGGTATTCACCTCCCCAGTACAACAAACTCAAGCAGTTGCCACAGCTGATGGAACCTCACATGTTATTAGCAAGGAAGTCTGCAATCTACCCTTCCGAATTGGTGACTATCAAGTATATGTTACCCTCCAAATTGTACCACTCCCTGACAATGAAATCATCCTTGGAACTCTATGATTAAAACAAGAGAACCTCATGATCGATTGGGTGAACTATTCTCTAACTATCAAGAAAGGATGCCACAACTTCAAACTGCAATGCAAAAAGAACCCACTCAACTCTAGTGACCCTGGGCCAAAGATCACCCACATCAACAAGCTACAACTCAAGAAATTGGCCAAGAAATACCCTCTCTTCGCCATCTCCATCTGCCCATCCAAAGGAGAACCTGAGAACCCTGAAGAAGACTTTTCCAAAGTTGACAGCCATGTCAGACCACTACTCCAGAAATTCTGAGATATATTCCCAAAGAAGCTTCTGAAAGGCCTACCTCCCAAATGAGCAGTAGATCATGCCATCAAGACTATCCCAGATGCCAAACCAGCCTTCAAATCAATCTACCATATGTCTCTGAGAGAAATTGATGTACTCAAGAAAGAAATTGATAAACTCCTAGAACAAAGATTTATCAGACTCAGTATATTACCCTATGGTACACCAGTCCTCTTTGTTGTCAAGAAAGGAGGAGACTTGCAAATATGTATTGATTACCATGACCTAAATGAACAGACCATTGAGAACTGTTGCCCACTACCAAGAATTGATGAAATATTCAATAGGCTTACCAACCCACAATTCATGAGCTCTTTTGATCTGCGAAATGGTTACTGGTAAATTACTATAAAAGAAGAAGACATCTACAAGACAGCCTTCTGAACTCGCTATAGACATTTCGAATTCCTGGTTATGCCCTTTGGCTTAACTAATGCTTCTACAACCTTCCAGACATTGATGAACACTATTCTGCACCTATACCTAGACAAATTCATTGTTGTCTACATTGATGACATTCTAGTTTTCAGCAAAACCCTAGAGGAACATCTTGAATACCTTGAACTAGTATTACTAAAACTCTAAGAAACCAAACTCTTTGTAAAATTCAGCAAGTGTGAATTCCTCTTGAAAGAAATTCAATTCCTTGGACACATTGTCACACCAAATGGAATCAAAGTAGACCCTAGCAAAATCTCTGCAATCAAAGATTGGCCCAGACCCAAGAAGCTAAAGGACCTCCAGTCATTTCTGGGATTAGCAAATTATTATAGATGATTTGTTGCCAACTTTGCCAAAATCACTATTGCCCTCACCCAGCAAGAAAGAAGAACAGCCCTGGACCATGAAACAAGAAAAAGACTTCAACAATCTTGCGAATTGGAGACCTGAACAAGATACCGCCTTTTAAGCACTAAAAGATGCCTTGATAACCACTCCAGTACTTCAAGTGGCAAACTCTGCCCTACCATATGAAGTTACTACTGATGCCTCTGACCTAGCTCTTAGAGCAGTGCTCATGCAAGAAGAACACCCTGTGGCCTACCACTCTCGAAAGTTCAATGATACTGAAATCAACTATACAACTCACGAGAAGGAAATGCTAGCCATTGTAGATACTCTGATTAAATAGTGACCATACCTAAAAGGAGTACACTTTACTGTATTGACTGATCACAAGTTATTAGTCAATATCAAGACCCAGACTACCCTTTCTCAAAAGCAAGCCAGATGAATGAAAGTTCTTACCAACTTTGACTATGAAATCTAGTATTGCCCTGGTAAGGAAAATATTATTGCCAATGCAATCTCTAGACCACCATTCAAAGAAGTTATCCAAACTCTCACCTTGGTTACCAACTCTATTATAGAACAAATTATCACAGTATGTACTAATGATAAAGAAGCTCAAGTACTCCAAGAAATCCTGAATAGTGATGATGCTGACAAGCACACCTGGTATAACCAATACCAACTCAAGGATAATGCTATCTACTATAAGGACAGACTGTATGTTCCAAACAACCGAGACCTCTGAAGGACTATCCTATTCAAATATCATGATGCACCTACTACTGGACATTTAGGATTTGACAAATGCTATGAAGTTATCTCCCAAAACTTCTATTGGCCCCATATGACAGATCAACTAAAGATCTATATTACTTTCTGTGATGCCTGCCAATGTAACAAGTTCTCAATACTGGCAAAACCTGGTCTACTCCACTCTATCCCAGTACCATCCACTAATTGGGAATAAATCTCTATGGACTTCATTGTACAACTACTCCAAACCAAGAATGAGAAAGATGCAATTATTGTCTTTATGGATTATCTTAGCAAACAAGCCCACTTTGTACCAACTACCACTACCACAACAGCACCAGACATAGCCATACTCTTGTTTGACAATATCTTCTACTATCATGGTCTTCCTAAGATCATTGTTAGTGACTGAGATCCAAAATTCACCAGCTATTTTTGGAAAGCCCTCCATGCATACCTTGGAACAAAACTTGTACTATCTATAGCCTTTCACTCTGAAACTGATGGCCAAACTGAAAGAATGAACCAAACTCTGGAACAAATGCTAAGGAACTATGTTTCCTACAGACAAGATGATTGGCATGAAAACCTCACTGCAGTTGAGTTTGCCTACAACAACAGCAAGCAAGCCTCTCTTGGAATAACTCCATTCTTCATCAATACTAAACAAAACCCAAACACTCCTCTGACACTTATCCAAACTACTGATGAATCCTCCACAGTTGAAGCTATTGAAGAATTCCTGCTCTGAATGCATAATCTAAGCCAGATTACAATTGAGAATTTATCACAAGCTCAAGAACAACAGTTACAGTATGTTAACCAATACTGCTGAGAAGAAACCTTTAATATTGGAGAAAAAGTTCTCCTAGATATCCAAGGATATCAAGTTGACAACCTCAAGCACAGACCATCTACAAGCTGAACAGCAAGTTTATTAGACCATTCGAAGTGATTGCATAAGTATCTCCAACCTCCTACAAATTGACACTACCAGACACCATTAAGATCCACTCAGTCTTTAATGTCTAATGTCTCAAGTGATATAATGAAAATGATGATGAGCTATTTCTAAACTGGACCACTAAACCACCTGCACCTGTCATTATTAATGACCAAGAAGAGTATGAAGTTGAACAAATTCTCAACAAACATGGCCATAAGAACTACCCTAAGTATCTTGTCAAATGGAAAGGTTACCCGATCCATGATGCAACCTGGGAACCTAAGACCAATCTCCAGAATGCAACCAACTTAGTTCAGGAATATGATTTCTTGAACAACTAAAACTGAATATCTAACACCTATCTTTTTTTTTTTTTTTTTTTTTTTTTTTTTTTATAGTTTATATCTAACACCTATCAGCACATACTATATATTACCCTCCTGAATATTATAATTATCACAAACAAAATCAAGAACTCAGTAAGTTAAGACAAAAGAATACTAACCCTCTAGAAAAAACAGCAAAACTAAAAGCCAGTCTATTCTCCCCATATCACTGATGGGAAACGAGGCATAGATATTTAAAAAGATTTCTTAGAGGAAATTCTCCAGTAGTGAATGACATCAGAATCACTTCTGGTGCATGGCATTGAATACATGACCCTTTAATGTATGAATCCAATACATTAGGCAACTGTACTATGAGCATGCCACTTTCTGAGAAAAATGGACTTTACTAGACTTTTGACCTTCTAAATAGTATAACAATACTAGAACAAAATTAGAAGGCCCCAATGAGAACATTGAAAGCTAAGAAGGGGAGAGTTGTAAGTACACAACCTCTAAGCCACAGAAATTATATGTCACCCTCTGAACAAGCCACTAAAATCATGTACAACCTCCAAACAAATCTGGAAATTACCTGCACAATCACAAAGCTGAGTCAAACCGAAGTCACAGTGTACAAAGCTGAGTCAATATGAAGTCACAGAACACAAGATTCACACAAACAGAATCTTACCAATTAGGACCAAATATATATATACCAAGCACCAAGACATGTTGAAAGAAAGAACCAAAACAAACAACAATCATAGCTTCTGAATATACACAAGCATGACTACTGAGATCTACAACCACATCCGTGCTGATATTTGGAATGCCATTATCAACCAAGCTACACCCCCTCTGCCCCTCATGAATATCTATAGTCTAGCACCCCTCTACTTTGTGAAAGCCCAATAGAATACCCTGAACATACTTAGTGAGGCCCACTGAATCAGACAAATCTCAAGCTACTACCAGATCGGCCACCTCCTGGAAGATATGATTGAACACTACCATGATACAGACATTACTCAGATGTCTCAACACTGGAAACTTATTGCCTGCAAACACCAGGAACTCTTCTATGAGTACAGCACCGTTATTCTCTGCCTCTGAGTTACTACTGCCAAAATAGTTGCTACCCTATCTTATGGTCAAATCAATGACATGATATAAGAACTCAACCACAAGTACCTTGAATATGTCAAAACTATAGACAGAACCTTCCCACACCCTGATGACCATATCCTGCAAATGCCCCAAGTCAGATATATCATGAAGGATGTCTACGATATAATCTGGTTCGATAAAGATGAAGCAGAAGACTAGTGCTCTGAACGAGTCAATCCGGATGGGATTCGGATGGATTCGAATCCCATCCAGATCAACTCGGATGGGATTCGAATCCCATCCAGATGGATTCGAATCAGATTCGAATCGGATTCGAATCGGCATTGTTTTGATTTCCAAATTAGACAATTAAATGTTTACATCAATAACTTGATGAATAATCATCCAAATTTGATGATCTTGGTGTCATTTGAAAGCCCTTAATAAGGCCTTTCTAATGATA
>RBNI01007723.1:0-10026 GCA_003990745.1 Jimgerdemannia flammicorona | reverse complement strand
AAAAAAAAAAAAAAAAAAAAAAAAAAAGAAGAGAAAAGAAAGAGACCCCCTGTGGGGATTGGGTAGTTGGTGGTGATGTTGTAAACTTAATCATAGATGGATAATAAAGGCAGAGTCCAAGTGACTATAAAAAAAAAAAAAAAAAAAAAAAAAAAAAGAGAGCCTAATACTTGAGTGACATAAAATGTTCACTTTGTCTGGTTTTGTTGCAGCACACTCCATATATCATGCTCAATTGTATGATGATATCATTGCTGAGTCACATGATCACTTATCACATCTCATCTGTTCACTCATTCATTCTATTATAGTCACTGAGGTCTGACATTTCTCTTGGAGAGAGGAGTTCCTCAGGGAGATCTACTGTCTCTTATTATATACCCTTTCATTGGAGCCTCTGATGGATAGAATTTGCCAGAAGATAGTAGAACTCTCTATCTATAGTGTAGTATGGAAGATGAGGGCCTTTGCAGATAATATAGTAGTTGAACTTAGATCAGTGACAGATGTTGAGGTGCTTAAGAAGATAGTAGAATGGTACAAGACATATTCTGGAGTGAAACTCAACTAGCATAAGTATGAGACAATAGTGTTGGAGAATAGACTAGTAAGAGGAGATGTCATTGTAACAATTGTCCTAACAGAAGAGGCAGTGTGGTACCTGGGCATCTTTCTCTCAGTATATGGATTTGTCTTATTACAGATATAGTGGGAGAGGAGGGTGGCCATCTGGGGGGAGGCTCTTAGAAGTTGGAGAGATCACAACATCTCCCTAACAGGCTGGGTATCAATTCTGAATATCTACTGGTTCTCTAAGCTGTGGTATATTACATATCACTTAAACTTCCCAGCTTGGGTAGTGAAGAGACTGATGAAGCTGGCTAGAGATTGGATTTGGGCTAAGAGGCAGTCTCAGATCAGTTGGGATATCCTTTCCATACCTATAGTTAGAGGGGAGCTAGGACTGGTGGATCTTTCTAAGAAGCTGTACTGTCTGAGAGCTTGGTAGCTGAAGTGAGCTGTTGAACTGTAGAGAGGGAGATGGGTGCCACTGATGCAGAAGGTGTGGGAGATGAGATTCTCTCCAAGAGAGTCCTCAGGAGACTTGCTATCACTGGTGGGTCTGGGTGGGAGCCATTGGTTAAGGTATAAAGACTTTTTGTAGAGGGTAGTGGATGGAGCTTATTATATTAGCTTACACTGATATAGCAATAAAGGAGAGATGCTGTGGAGATCAGTGATATGGAGATGAGACAGACTACTATTGAGAGGCACTCCACTTATTGAGTTCAATATTGGTGATAGAGTGGAGTGTCAGAGGGGGCTGGGTCAGGATATTTAGCCTAATAGTTGGCAAGTAGTGGAGATTGGTGAGGAGTGAGACTGGGCAGAAGTCTGGTCATGGAGTGCTGAGGTAAGAAGGTAGCTTTCTCTTAAGTTCTGGGTAGTATGGTGGCAGATGTTATGGAGGAATGTCATGTTGAATTTCCATGCTAGGCATCTGGTGGATAGTGAGCAACTGAATTGTGAGAAGTATTATAATGTTGGACAAGTTGGAGGATTTGTATAGATGCCAGAATATTAGCTGGAAGAGTGTGAGATTCTGAGGAACTTTTGGTTAGCAGTAGGTGAATGGTTGGGGGTCAAGAGAAGATGAGATGGGGAGAGAGGTTGATGGGAAGATTTAAGAACTAGGTTGGTAGGAGGTGTGGATAATGAATGACTCACTGTAGGGTGGGTTTTAGCTATATAGGTAGGGCTGGCTGGACATTAGCTCTTTGTTTTTAAGGAGGGGCAACAGATGGGTCTGCAAGAGAAGTTGTTAAGATGAGAGGGGTTGATGGGAGATTTATTGACAGAGTGATAGATGGGTTGGAGTCCTCAGAGTGAGCATTGTTGCTATCTAGTAGAAGGAATCTATGAACAGAGTTGTAGGCAGGTTGTGATGGCTAATGATATAGTGATCTTTAATTATAAAGGAGTGGGGGGAGGAGGGCCCCCTAGGGGGATCGGATAGGGGTGGGCTCAATATATTTATATTGAATAGATAGGTGTATTAATAAAGAAAGGAGTCCAAGAGACTATAAAAAAAAAAAAAGAGTAGGAGGGCAGGGGGAGAAGTTTTGTAGATATGCTGAAGGCTGGGAGATGGCCTGCTGGATCTTATAGTGGTCAGGCAGAGGGGAAGAAGAAGCAAATAGAAGTGGAAGCAGGGAGTTCAGCATCTTGACTAGTAGATGGAAGGGCTGGTGGAGTAGTTGCTGGAGATGGAGGGAGGACTGCTGATAGGAGCATAACTGTGGGTCAGGAAAAAAATCCAGATATGATAGTTGATGGAGGGACCAGACCATCAGGACCAAAGCATAAGAGAGACCTGGCTGAAGATGTGATAGAGCTGGTGGTGGTACCATTACTCAAGAAATTGATCTCAGAGTTTGCTGTAATCTTATGCTTCTAGAGCTTAGCAGTGATAGCAAGGATGATTCTGGAGCTTATCTCTAAGCAGGTGGCTAGAGCTGCCTCAGTGAGATTTCTGAAGGGGCTGGAGGGAATTGAAGTGGGATTTTTTTTTTTTTTCAGTCTCTTGGACTCCTTTATTCCAAACTATCTAATACAATTACAAAGAAAACAAACCACTACTAACATCATAAAATATACAGAGGTAGAACCCTTCAGCCAACTTCTTCCTTCCATCTCACTCCACTATCATCTAACACCAGATACCCTCAACTCCACTGTACAATATCCTGCACCTTCTTTAAGGCCCCTGGCTGAAGTCATCTCCCCTGATACTACCACCTCTGAACCACCTCCTGGATAAGCCACCTCTACTGCTCCACCATCTCCCCAATCCCCATCCATGGGTTCTGTTCAAAAATCCACTGCCAATGCACCACCATTAAGACCCAGACCCTCAGAACTCGACTGAGGCCCCCCCACATATCACCAATTTCTCCAACCAGCTAGCGCTTAACCACCAGACTGGCTGGATCCTCTGCCCTATGCCTCTCTGGGCCCCAGTACCCTTCCAAACTCTGCCAAAACCCTTTCATGCCTGGGCAGGCCCCCAGAACATGTTCTGGTATCTGAATGACCCCTCCATCTACCTCATTACACCACTCACAGTTCCGACAGCCATCTACCTCCATCCAGCCTGTCCAATAGCTCAGCATCACATTATGCCTTAAGAATCGCCACCAAACCACCCAGTACTTGGGGGGCACTATCTTGTATACTGAGGCTCTCCAATTCCAAATTCAAGCCCACTCCCAGTTCTCACCAATACCAGCCCTCTGCCAATCAGATGGCCATCTCTCCAGAGAGCCAGACCTGATTCACTCCATTGCCTTACTCAGAGAGTACTCCTTCAGACTGTGGCCACCAATGTACAGGTCTTCCAGTTGCCACCATCTCTGCTCAGAGTTCTCACCCACCTCTATCTCTGGGCCTGCCAATCCCATGACCAGCCAGGCCTCTACAATACCCCACCAGAATCTCTTAAACTGCAGCCTACCTACACTTCCAACCTGAATCAAGCCCCACATATCCTTCCAGACCTCACCACAAGGGCAGAACCGGACCTCCCAATTGTTCATGGCCAGCCTGCCCTAACCTTCCTCACCAAGTTCTAACATTCAGTGCCTCTACCAACCCTGAAGTACCTTCAGTCAGCATCTGAAATCCACCAGCCCCAGACCTCCATCGGAAGTCCTCATCACCAAAATTTTCCATCCAATCTGCAGATGCCTTTCTCACTATATCCACTCTTCTACCATCTTCTTTAGCTGCTGTACCATCCACCCCGGGAAATCCAGATGATAACCCAGATACACAGTTTGGGCAGCCAATACACATTCAAGACCACTATCCTGCCAACCAAGGAGAAGCTCCTCTCTGACCAACTTGTCAATGAACCTTCCAACTTCTGAATCAGTCCACACCACCACTCCCTTGGTAGGACTGTCCCATACACCAAGAACCAGATGCCCAGATAGCGAACAGTACTCTCTGAGGCAACCAATTGTCCGAATTGTCCATTTCTCCCCAGGCCGGCACTAAGTTCCATTGTCTCACACTTGCCCCAATTCAACTTTGCCCCCGCCAGCCTCTCGTACTGTCCAACCCCTTCTTGCAGAACTACTACATCTTCCCGGCAACCCAATCCTACCACCATATCATCTACAAAGGCACCCAACTGCCAGACCACATCTCCCATCCACAGTCCAGAGAGTTACCCCTTCAGCCACACCAGCAAAGGCTCTAGAGAAAGTACATAAAGAAGGGGGGAGAGAGGATCCCTCTGTGGTACCCCTCGCCCCAAGGCAAACTCTGGCCCACACCATCCATTCATCATTACTGCTGCTCAGTATCCCTGTACCAAGCCCATCAGTCACTCTGCCTCTACCACACCAAACCCTACTCTCCTCAGAATAGCCTCCAGGTATCTCCACTGCACTCTGTCATAAGCCTTCTCTTGATCCAGAAAGACCATCTGGCCATCTACCTGCCAGCTCCTACAGCTCTCTAAAACATTCTGTATCCAAGCAGTACTATCTCTGATCTGCCTCCCCTTGACAAAGCCACACTGCTCTTCCCCAACTAGCACACCAATAAACTGCTGCATCCTCCCTGCTAGAATCTTTGACACCAACTTTCTATCTACATTCAGCAGCATGATAGGTCACCAATTATGCCATACTCATCGATCTCCCTTTTTCTTGTATAGAAGAGAGATCAGCCCCAAGGAACCATTGCCAATCCAGCTACCCTCCTTCAGAACAGTATTGGCCATCTCCACCAACCAGTCACCAAACTTGGCCTTGAACTCCTTCCAGAATTTCCAGGGCAACCCATCCTCCCCAGGAGATGAACCAGTCTGTATCTTCCTCAGTACTTCCAATATCTCATCTTGCAACACCTCCCCCATGACCACCTCCTCTATCTTGGAGATCACTGTCACTGGCCAATTAGTCACCATATTGTCATCATCCTCCCCAAGCCCAGCCTCTTCAGCTTGTTCCCCTCCATCCTGCCAAAGAGCTTGCCATTGACCAGACACCTCTCCTAACATATCAGCAATTCTAGAAACCTCCACTCTATCTTCGCGCAATACTGAGGCCCAACTATGTCATACTCTCCTGGCCTTCAAAACACCAGACAGATATCTCGTTGGCCTCTTTCTTTCTTCCAACCACCTAGCTCGCAGTCTGGCCAGCAGACCATCCACCACCCTGGTCTCTGACACCCTTAAATCTGCCTGCAGCTCTGCCACCTCTAATGCCAACTAGTGGCTCACTACTCCAGACAAGTTTCCCTTTTCCAAAAGCTTCAATCGCTATCTCAGCCCCTTCTCTACTCTTCTTTTCTTGTCCTTTTGTTCCTTTCCAGCCACTTCTCCCACATCATGCCAGTAGGCATCAGTTAAATGTTTGAATTTACCCCACCATTCTGTTATCACCTGCCCTTCATTCTGCCATTGCAGAACTTTCTATCTCATAACTGCCACAAAGTTGTCCCTCTCCTTCTTTCTTCTAAGTAAGGCTATATTGAAGCACCAATGCTCTCCACCACTGCTTGCTGCCTGGAATCTACCACAAACCTCCACTCCCCAGTGATCAGACCAAGGGTACCAGCGCACCTCAGCAGTGTCCAGTATATTGCCCCAGCACTCCACCACTAGCACCCAATCTATTCATGTCCTAACCAATGCTATTCCAACTAAATGCCACTAGGTGAAAGGTCCCAACTTATCCCCCTGTCATTGTCACATACCATCTACCAAACCCATGTTATGCTCCACCTGAAGCCATTGAGAAAGTCCAGAGGATACCGCAACTCCTGCTCCACCATCAGACCTATCCAGTATACAATCATGCACTATATTGAAGTTCCCCCCCAGAATGTCCAAAGCAACCACCTCCTGACCATCCCATGCCTGCCATCTCTCTACCCATTGCTTTTGCTCTCTGCTAACTGCAGGGAGGTAAACTGAGCCAACTGTCAACCCATCACCTGCCCTACCCTTTAGTCTTCTCTAGATCAATCTGTCACCATAGATCTCTACCTCCACTAGCTCACCTTTGCCTACACCAACCAAGATGCCCACCTGCTTATTCCAATCTGCTCTGCCATACCATTCTTTACTCCACATCTCATAGTCTGACTCATCATAGGCCCGAACATCCTGAAGAAACACCACATCATACCTCCTGACTTTAAGCCATCTGAAAAGCTACTGTCTTTTAACACCATCCCGTAATCCATTGACATTGATTGACAGTATATATATATTATTCATCATCATTAAGGAAATCTTTTAAAGCTCATCTGGAACTGCCACCACCTTCTCAGCTCTTTCTCTAATGATCTCTCACTGGTCCTCACAAATCACCCTCCAGATTCGATCACTATTCGCACTGCTACAGAATAGGTCCACTCTCTCTGTTGCTACCTTTCTGATGTCAGCCATCCTGCTTTCATCAATATCATATTCTTCATCATCCAGAAGGGCAGCCACCATTGCTGTCACTAGCTTAGGCCCCTGCATCGCTACATTGAGAAATCCCTCCCAAGTCTCCTGAGATCCATGAAACACATCCACTTCCTTAATGTCTTCCTCTGCCAGCTCCTCAAGAACTGCCTGATACCAGCTCTCTACCATCATCACCAGGGGCCCAAGAGTCAATGGCCTGGGGGTCCTGCTCAGCTCTTACAGTTGCTCTCTGTCTGCTGACACATCAGAAGCCACATCCACCAGCTCATCCTCCTCTGCAACTTTTTCCAAGCAAATAACCTCACCAGCTTCAGGGCACTCCCAATGAACATTCGCTGCCCCAGCCATATGGGTGTCCTCCACTTGAGTCTCTGGTACCACTTCATTATCCACATCAAAGCCTCCTCTACCAACCTCCTCCTTATCTGCTCACTTTCCTCTCACTGGCGTATGTGCTGAGTCCTCTATATCACCCAGCTGGGAAAAGGACACCTTCACCACCTCCACTCCTTCCATCTGATTCTTGATAGCTTCTATTCTTGCCTCCTCTTCTACTGCTGCTCCTTGAAGGGCCACCTGCAGATGCTCCCAGTTTTCCTTCTGCCACCTCTTCCACTTGCCATCAGCCTCGATCCAGACCCAATCCTTGGCATACTCCTCCCACTTCCTCTTTCGCAGCTCTTTGGTAGCCTCTCTCTCCTCCAGAGCAATTGCCAACTCTTCCTCCTCCTGTTCTGCTCCCTTCCTCCTTCATACCTTGTACTTTTGCCCCTTAATTCTAATCCCCTCAGGCCAGTTGTGGCCCAGCCCAGTAGCCTCCTTGCCTTCCAGTCGCAGCATCATCTCGCAGTTGCCATTCCTCAATTTGGTACCCTCCCAGAACATGAACCTGAAGTCCACTATCTCGCCATATCCACCCAGTGCCTCCACCACCATCTCCTTGGTCTCCTGTCTGCTCAGCATTGGCAATCCTTCTACCACCAGCTGAACAGCACATAGATCCCACCTCAGACACCTTGCCATCCCAATCCAGACACCCTTGACTATCATCCCTTTCTCCAGTGCCTTCACCATTACATTCTCCTCCACAAATCCAATCTCCACAGCCTCCGCCAAAGAGATGAACTTCAGAGATTCCACCCCAGCCACTTCCTCTCCCACTAGCCTCAGAACCTCCCTTGCTGACATTGCCAATCCCAGAATGTTTGCTGAGACTGCCCATGTCGATACCGATTTGTGAAAGAACAGCCTCACCACTAACTTGCCTGTCCCTACCACCAGAGTTATCTTTCTCTTGGTCCCTGAAATACCTGTAGTCGTCCCGCCAGGCACAGCTGCACCACCAACAGTCCTCTCCCCAGCCACCTGTCTAGCCACAGAAGAACCAGTCCCCAGAGTCACACCATCAGACCCCTGTCCCCTGCCAGCCACCTGACCCATCACCTGACTCGTCACCTGACCCCTCCCCCTGTCAACACTATACCCCCCCTGTCCAGCCCCCATAGGTCTAGCTGCAGTCCTCCTATTCCCAACCACTGTATACCAGGTCTCAATCCCACCAGTCCTCCACTGTCCACCAGCCCTTCCAGTAGCCACGCCAGCCCCTGCAGCTACTGCAAAGCTCTTGGGAATACCCAGACTGGGCCTTCTCCTCTCCAGATGCTCAGAGCTAGAGAAATCTTGACTAGCCATGTCACTAAAACTTGATGGTTTTCCTCGAAACTTGTTGTACCTTGTAGGTAGACTCCTGCCACATGATGTACACCAGTATATTCAAAATAAAAACTTGAAAATGTGTTGTCTTTTGCCAAAGGATGCCTGTGTGGCTTAGCTCTCTCCGAGTGGTTCGAGCAAAAGAAGTCCCATTGAAGTGGGATTTGAGAAGGTGGGCCCACTGGAGGAAGCATTGAAGATAAGAGTGACAGTAGGGAAGGTTGTGGTCCCTATGGTATATTGCTTGAGGTGGGACTCCAGGGTGGTTCAGCTTTTGATAAAGGGGGTACCTACAGTTAGTGCTCCGAACGAGTCAATCCGGATGGGATTCGGATGGATTCGAATCAACCATTGTTTTGATTTCCAAATTAGACAATTAAATGTTTACATCAATAACTCGATGAATAATCATCTAAATTTGATGATCTTGGTGTCATTTGAAAGCCCTTAATAAGGCCTTTCTAATGATACCAAGAACATTAAAATCAGATTATGTGTTGCCGAGATATTAAGGAAAACGTTCCATTTGACAAAATTTTCAAAATCGGCAAATCAAAGAATTTCCAAAATCGTCGATTCAGACGTTTTCCTTCATAACTCAGCAACGCATGATCCGATTCCAATGTTCTTGATATCATTAGATAGACCTTATTAAGGGCTTTCAAATGACACCAAGATCATCAAATTTGGATGATTATTTATCGAGTTATTGATGTAAACATTTAATTGTCTAATTTGGAAATCAAAACAATGGTTGATTCGAATCCATCTGAATGGGATTTGAATCCCATCCAAGTTGATCTGGATGGGATTCAATCTGAATCAATCCGAATCCAATCTGGATTAAATTGACTTATTAGGAGCACTACCTACAGTGATGACAGCTGAGACCAGGAGTAGAATTAAGGAGGTGATAGCAGAGTATAGCAATGTAGTTGATATTGGATTTCAGATGTGGGAGGGGACTACTCTCAGGACTGAAGATATAGATATCAGGATCTGGCTAGCTGGAAAAGTGGCCATGGGGAAGTTGAGTGACTGGCCTTCAGTTATGCTGTTGAGAGCCTTTGTCTGTAAGATGTCAAGATTGAAGGAGAGGGAGGAGGAGAAGGAGGATTGCTGGAGGCATTAGAGGAGTAGAGTGGAGTGGTAGAGAGGAGGATGATAGCCTGGAAGGCATATGTGGAGATGACATACCTGGAGATTGTTGAAGGAAAGTGTATTTGAGTTAATAAGAAAATGTGAGAGAGGTCCCAGAGTTACAAGTTGCAGAGAGAGCTGCTGGCAAAGCTAAGAGGAGAGATAAAGATATCTGCTAGTGATAGCAAGGATATCAGGGCTTCCCCCCAAGTTCTGGGTGGTATGGTGGAGAATGTTGCAGAGGAATGTCATGCTGAATTTCCATACGAGGCATTTGGTGGATGGTGGACAATTTGACTGTGAGGAGTGTTATGATGTTGGGAGAGCTGGGGGTCATGTACAGACGCCAGAACATTGGCTAGGAGAGTGTGAGGTTTTGGGGGACTTTTGGGCTGAGATAGGAGATCGACTGGGTGTGGGGCATAGGCTGGTAGGGGAGGGAGGTCGATGGGAGGATTTGAGGTCTCAGCTTGTGGGTGGGGTGGGGGATAGTTGGCTCACTGTAGGGTGGGTATTAGCAATATGGGTAGGACTGGTGGGTCATTGGCTTTTTGTATTTGAGGAGAGATGGTGGCTGGGGCTGGGAGAGAAAGTATTAAAATGGGAAGGGCTATTGGGGGATCTGCTGACTGGGTGGTGGGTGGGTTGGGGTCCTCAGGGGGGCCGGCATCATGGTTTAG
>RBNI01007722.1:0-10028 GCA_003990745.1 Jimgerdemannia flammicorona | reverse complement strand
TTTTTTTATAGTCTCTTGGACTCCTTTATTATGAGCTATCTAATACAATTACAAAGAGCACAAATCACTACTAACATCATAAATATACAGAGGTGGAACCCTTCAGCCAACTCCTTCCTTCCATCTTACCCTACTATCATCTAACACCAGGTACCCTCAACTCTGCTGTACAATTTCTTGCACCTTCTTTATAGCCCCTGGCTGAAGCCGTCTCCCCTGATGCCACCACCCCTGAACCACCTCCTGGACAAGCCACCTCTACTGCTCCACCATCTCCCTAATCCCCATCCATGGGTTCTGTTCAAAGATCCACCGCCAATATACCGCCATCAGGACCCAGACCCCCAAAACTCAGCCTAGGCCCCCCCATATATCACCAATTTCCCCAACCAGCCAGCGCTTGACTGCCAGGCTGGTCGGATTCTCTACCCTATGCCTCTCTGGGCCCCAGTACCCTTCCAAACTCTGCCAAAACCCTTCCACACCTGGGCAGGCCCCCAGAATATATTCTGGTGTCTAAATGATCCCTCCATCTACCTCATTGCACCACTCACAGTTTCGACAGCCATCAACCTCCATCCAGCCAGTTCAATAACTCAGCATCACATTACATCTTAAGAATCGCCACTAAACCACCCAGTACTTGGGGGGCACCATCTTGCATACTAAATCTCCCCAATTCCAAATTCGAGCCCACTTCCAGTCCTTGCCAATACCAGCCCTCTGCCAATCAGGTGGCCATCTCTCCAGAGAGCCAGACTATATCCACTCCATCGCCTCGCTCAAAGAATACTCCTTCAGACTGTGGCCACCAATGTGTAGCTCTCCCAGTTGCCACCATCTTTGCTCAGGGTTCTCACCCACTTCTATCTCTGGGCCTGCTAACCCTATGGCCAGCCAGGCCTCTACAATACCCCACCAAAACCCCTTAAACCACAGCCTACCTACACTTCCAACCTGAATCAAGCCCCGCATATCCTTCCAGACCTCACCATGGGGGCAGAACTGGACCTCCCAATTGTCCATAGCCAGCCTACCCCAACCCTTCTCACCAAGTTTTAACATCCAGTGCCCCCACCAATCCCGAAGTACCTTCAGTCGGCATCTGAAATCCACCAGCCCTAGGCCTCCATCAGTAGTCCTCATCACCAAAGTTTCCCATCCAATCTGTGGACGCCTTCCATGCCATATCCACCCTTCTACCATCTTCTTCAGCTGCTGCACCACTCACCCTGGGAAATCCAGATAATAACCCAGATACCACAGTTTGGGCAGCCAATACACATTCAAGACCACTATTCTGCCAACCAAAGAGAAGCTCCTCCCTGACCAACTCATCAATGAGCCTTCCAACTTCTGAATCAGTCTACACCACCACTCCCTTGGTAAGACTGTCCCATTTTTTTTTTTTTTTTTTTTTTTTTTTTTTTTTTTTTTTTTTTCCTCTATAGGCCGGAGCCCCATTTATTAACTATCTAAAATCCTCATACCATACCAGCAGCCACATTCTGCATCTCACCCCACCCTACTCTCACACTACAATTTCCAAACCAATAACAATCTAAGCACCTTTAGGATATAAGTTGCAACCTCACTGCCCGAGTAACTAGATCCTCCTACCCAGCCTACCCCACCCAAGAGTGGGTATGGGTTGTGAGCCTCAACCACCTCAAGTACTTGACATCTAGTGCACCTGACCTACCCCTATTAGTGCCTCTCCATCTTGCCCATCTTGCCTGTCTTACCCGGTTGCCCGGTTGCCCATGTCATTTTTCCCATTTTGCCCATCTTGCTCATGTCGCCCGTCTTGCCATCTTGCCCGTCTTACCCGTCTTGCCCATCTTGCCTGTCTTGCCTGTCGTTTTGCCCGTTTTGCCCGTCTTGCCTATGTTGCCCATCTTGTCTTGCCCGTGTTGCCCATCTTGCCCATTTTGCCGGTCTTGCCCGTGTCGTTTTGCCCGTTTTGCCCGTCTTGCCCATGTTGCCCGTCTTGTCGTCTTGCCCGTGTTGCCCATCTTGCCCGTTTTGTCTGTTATGCCCGTCTTGCTCGTTTTGCCCATTTTGCCTGTCTTGCCCGTCTTGCCCGTTTTGCCCATTTTGCCTGTTTTGCCCATTTTGCCCATCTTGTCCATGTCGTTTTGCCCATTTTGCCTATGTTGCTGGTATTACCCATGTTACCCATCTTGCCCGTCTTGCCCGTCTTGCCCATCTTGTCTGTGTCATTTTGCCCATTTTGCCCGTCTTGCCCATGTCGCCCATCTTGCTGTCTTGCCCATCTTGCCTATCTTGCACGTGTTACCTGTCTTGCCCATCTTGCCCATCTTGTCTGTCTTGCCCATCTTGTCTGTCGTTTTGCCCATTTTGCCCGTCTTGCCCATGTCGCCTGTCTTGTCTTACCTGTGTTGCCCATCTTGCCCGTTTTGCCGGTCTTGCCCTGTCGTTTTGCCCGTTTTGCCCGTCTTGCCCATATCGCCCATCTTGCCATCTTGCCCGTGTTGCCCATCTTACCCATTTTGCCGGTCTTGCCCATGTCGTTTTGCCCATTTTGCCCATCTTGCCTATGTCGCCCATCTTGCCCATGTCACCCGTCTTGCCGTCTTGCCCGTGTTGCCCATCTTGCCCATTTTGCCTGTCTTGCCTCGAAATTCTTGAAATCCTTGTAACTTGCTGAAACTAGAAGCTATGGCTATGCCGAAAAGACCAGGTGGGACTCCTATACCTAAGGGATGAGGTACACCTGTCAGCGCTCCTTAGAGCCTATATTTGTGGCCTCCAAAACTTGAGAAGCTCACCTTCCTGGTGGCTTAGATGCAGAGTCAACTGTTTGGTCCGAGTGAAAGGTCTGGCAAGACTGTCCCATATACTGAGAACCAAATGTCCAGATAGTAAACAGCACTTCCTGTAGCCACCAATTATCCAAATTGTCCATGTCCCCCTAGGCCGGCACCAAGTTCCATTGTCTCACACTTGCCCCAATTCAACTTCGCTCCTGCCAGCCTCTCATACTGTCCTACCCCTTCTTGCAGTACTGCTACATCTTCCTGGCTACCCAACCCTACAACCATATTATCTGCAAAGGCGCCCAACTATCAGACCACATCTCCCATCCACAGTTCAGAGAGTCGCCCCTTCAGCCACACCAGCAAAGGCTCTAGAAAAAGTATATAGAGAAGGGGGGAGAGAGGATCCCCCTGCGGTACCCCTCTCCCCAAGGCAAACTCTGGTCCACACCATCTATTCATCATTATTGCTGCTCGGCATCCCTGTATCAAGCCCATCAGTCGCCCTGCCTCTACTACACCAAATCCTGCCCTCCTAAAAACGGCCTCCAGGTAACTCCACTGCACCCTATCATAGGCTTTCTCTTGATCCAGAAAGACCATCTGTCCATCTATCTGCCGGCTCCTACAGCCCTCTAAAACATTCTGTACCCAAGCAGTACTATCTCTGATCTGCCTCTCCTTGACAAATCCTTGCTACTCTTCCCCAACTAGCACACTAATAAACTGCTGCATCCTCCCTGCTAGAATCTTTGACACCAACTTTCTATCCACATTTAGCAGCATAATAGGTCTCCAATTACACCACACTCATCGATCTCCTTTCTCCTTATAAAGCAGAGAAACTAGCCCCAAGGACCTATTGCCAATCCAGCTACCCTCCTTCAGAACAGCATTGGCCATCTCCACCAACCAGTCACCAAACTCGGCCTTGAACTCCTTCCAGAATTCCCAAGGCAACCCATCCTCCCCAGGAGACGAACCAGTCTGTGTCTTCCTCAGTACTTCCAATACCTCATCTAGAGACACCTCCCCCATAACTGCCTCCCCTATCCTGGGAATCGCTGTCACTGGCCAATTAGTCATCATATTGTCACCAACCTCCCCAAGTCCAGCCTCTTCAGCTTGTTCCCCTCCATCCTGCCAAAGAGTTTGCCATTGACCGAACACCTCCCCTAACATCTCAGCAATCCCAGAGACTTCTATGCCATCTTCATGCAGTAAGGATGCCCAGCTATGTCATACTCTCCTGGCCTTCAGAACACCAGATAGATATCTTGTTGGCCTCTCTCCTTCTTCCAACCACCTAGCGCACAGTCTGGCCAGCAGACCATCCACCACCCTGGTCTCTGATACTCTTAAATCTGCCTGCAGCTCTGCCACCTCCAATGCCAACTGGTGGTACACTACTCCAGACAAGTTCCCCTTCTCTAAAAGCTTCAATCGCCATCTCAGCCCCTTCTCTACTCTTCTTTTCTTATCCTTCTGTTCCTTCCCTGCCACTTCTCCCACATCATGCCAGTAGGCACCAGCCAAGTGTTTGAATTTACCCCACCACTCAGATATCACCTGCTCTTCATTATGCCATCACAAAACATCCTGTCTCATAACTGTCACAAAATTGTCCCTCTCCTCCTTTCTTCTGAGTAAGGCCACATTGAGGTGCCAGCGCCCTCCACCACTGCTTGCTGCCTGGAATCGTCCACAAACCTCCACTCCCCAGTGATCAGACTAAGGGCACTAGTGCACCTCAGCAGTGTCCAGTACATTGCCCCAGCACTCTGCCACCAGTACCCAATCTATCCACATCCCAACCAACGTCGTTCCAACTGAATGCCACTGAGTGAAAGGTCCCAACTTATCTCCCTGTCATTGTCGCATGCTATCCACCAGCCCCATGTCATGCTCCACCTGAAGCCATTGAGAAAGTCCAGAGGATACCGCAACTCCTGCTCCACTATCAGACCTATCTAGCATATGATCACGCACCATATTGAAGTCCCCCCCCAGAATGTCTAAAGTAACCACCTCCCAACCCTCCCATGCCTACCATCTCTCAACCCATTGCTTTCGCTCTCTGCCAACTGCAGGGAGGTAAACCAAGCCAACTGTCAACCCATCACCTGCCCCACCCTTCAGTCTTCCCCAGATCAATCTGTCACCATAGATCTCTACCTCCACCAGCTCCCCTTTGCCTACACCAACTAAGATGCCCACCTGCTTATTCCAATCTGCTCCACCATACCATTCTTTACTCTACATCTCATAGTCTGACTCGTCATAAGCCCAAACATTCTGAAGAAACACCACATCATACCTCCTGACTTTAAGCCATCTGAAAAGCCGCCGTCTTTTGACACCATCCCGCAGTCCATTGACATTGATCGATAGTATATGTATGTTTTTCATCATCATTAAAAAAATTGTTTAAAGCTCATCTGGAACCGCTACCACCTTCTCAGCCCTTCCTCTAATGATTTCTCACTGGTTCTCACAAATTGCCCTCCAGATTCAATCACCATTCGCACTGCCGCAGAATAGGTTCACTCTCTCTGTTGCCACCCTTCTGATGTCGGCCATCCTGCTTTCATCAACATCATATCCCTTATCATCCAGAAGGGCAGCCACCATTGCCGTCACCAGCTTAGGCCCCTGCATCGTTACATTGAGGAATCCCTCCCAAGCCTCCTGAGATCCCTGAAACACATCCACTTCCTTAATGTCTTCCTCTGCCAGCTCCTCGAGTACTGCCTGATACTAGCTCTCTGCCGTCATCACCAGGGGCCCAGGGGTCGATGGCCTGGGGGTCCTGCTCAGCTCTTGCAGTTGCTCCCTGTCTGCTGACACATCAGAAGCCACATCAACCAGCTCATCCTCCTCTGCAACTTTCTCCAAGTGAATAACCTCGCCAGCTTCAGGGCACTCCCAATGAATATTTGCTGCCCCAGTCATATGAGTATTCTCCACCTAAGTCTCTGGCACCACTTCATCATCCACCCCAAAGCCTCCTCCACCAACCTCCTCCTTATCCACCCATTTTCCTCTCACTGGCGCATGTGCTGAGTCCTCTACACCACCCAGCTGGGAAAAAGACACCTCCACTGCCTCCACTCCTTCCATCTGATCCTTGGCTGCTTCCACTCTTGCCTCCTCTTCCACTGCTGCTCCTTGAATGGCCGCCTGCAGATGCTCCCAGTTTCCTTTCTGCCACCTCTTCCACTTGCCATCAGCCTCGATCCAGACCCAATCCTTGGCATACTCCTCCCACTTCCTCTTTCATAGCTCCTTGGTGGCCTCCCTCTCCTCCAGAGCAATCGCCAACTCTTCCTCCTCCAGTTCCGCTCCCTTTCTCCTCCACACCTTGCACTCTTGCCTCCCAATTCGGATCCCCTCAGGCCAGTCGCGGCCCAGCCCAGTAGCCTCCTTGCCTTCCAGTCGCAGCATCACCTCGCAGTTGCCATTCCTTAATTTGGTGCCCTCCCAAAACATAAACCCGAAGTCCACCATCTTGCCATATCCTCCCAGTACCTCCACCACCATCTCCTTGGTCTCCTGTCTGCCCAATGTTGGCAATCCTTCCACCACCAGCCGAACAGCATGTGGATTCCACCTCAGACACCTCGCCATTCCAATCCGGACACCCTTGACCACCATCCCTTTCTCTAGTGCCTTCACCATCGCATCCTCCTCCACAAATCCAATCTCTACAGCCTCTACCGAAGGGATAAACTTCAGGGATTCTGCCCCAGCCACTTCCTCCCCCACCAGCCTCAGCACCTCCTTTGCGGACATCGCCAATCCCAGAAAATTTGCCGAAACTGCCCACATCAACACCGATTTGTGGAAGAAAGGCCTTATCACCAACTCGCCTGTTCCTGCTGCCAGAGTCACCTTTCCCTTGGTCCCTGAAACCCCTGTAGTCGTCCCTCCAGGCACTGCTGCGCCACCAGCAGTCCTCTCCCCAGCCACCTGCCCAGCCACAGAAGAACCAGTCCCCAGTGTCACACCACCAGACCCCTGTCCCCTGCCAGCCACCTGACCCATCACCTGACTCGTCACCTAACCCCTCCCCCTGTCAACACTATGTCCCCCCCTGTCCAACCTCCATGGGCCTAGCTGCAGTCCTCCTATTCCCAACCACCATATGCCAGACCTCAAGCCCACCAGTCCTCCCCTGTCCACCAGCCCTTCCAGCAGCCACACCAGCCCCTGCAGCAGCTGCAAAGCTCTTGGGAAGGCCCAGACCAGGCCTCCTCCTCTCCAGACACTCTGAGCTACAGGATTCTTAACTAGCCATATTGCCAAAACTTGATGGTTTTCTCCGAAACTTGTTGTGCCTTGTAGGTAGACTCCTGCCGCACGATGTATACCAGTATGTTCGAAATAAAAACTTGAAAACATATTGTCTTTCGCTGAAAGATGTCTGTGTGGCTTAGCTTGCTCCAAGTAGTTTGAGCAAAAGAAGTCCCGCATGGTGTGGTGCTTGTGATGGGACCCCAGGATGGTGCAGCTTCTGGTGAAGGGGGTGCCCACAGTGATTAAGGAGGAGACGAGGAAGAGGGTGGAGGAGGTGATGATTGAGTATGGCAATGTGGTGGACATTGGCTTTCAGGTGTGGAAGGGAACTATGATCAGCATCACCTTTCTCCGGTACAATTCACATTACACAAACTTCAAGCAACAGTTTTCGATACAAAGCAGAGGAAAGGTACTATAAACATATCTTCGAGTAAGAGTTCTGATGGGCGTGCTGGATCAGGTGGACCTGAGACCTTTGGCTGGCAGCAGGTTGGGAGGGGTTATGGCCTGGGGATGGGGGCCTTTGGAGGGTTGAAGGGTGGTGAGGGTGCTGGAGGAGGGCCAGTGTCTGGTGGGAATGGCGGAGGGACTGGACCTATGAGCTTTGCTGATAAGGTGAAGGGGAGTGGATGGCCGACTGGAACCAGGGCTGGTGCTGCTGTGGGGAAGGGCAAGGCAAGCCTTGGAAGGGGGGGAGGTCCACAGTCTGGGGGTGCGAGCGTAGGGTCTGGAGGTATTGTGGCTGGGGACGGGACTGCTGATGGCGGCATAACGGGGAATCAAGAAAAAAAAAGAGATGTGACAGCTGATGGCGGAGTGGGGCTGGGGTTACCAATTCAGAAGGGGGACCTGGCCGATGGTGTGATGGGGCTGGTGGTGGCACCATTACTCAAGAAGTCAATCTCGGAGTTTGCAGTCACTTTGTGCTTCCGGGGCTTGGTGGTGATGGCGAGGATGGTCTTGGGGCTTATCTCGCAGCAGGTGGCTGGGGCTGCTTCAGTGAAGTTCCTGAAGGGGCTGGAGGGGGTAGAGGTGGGATTTGAGGAGGCGGGCCCACTGGATGCGATGATGAAGACTGGAGTGGTAGTTGGTGAAGTGGCAGTGCCTATGGTGAGGTGCCTTAGGTGGGACCCCAGGGTGGTGTAGTTGTTGGTCAGAGGAGTGCCTACAGTGATGAAGATGGAGACCAGGAGGAGGGTTGAGGAGGTGATGGCTGAGTATGGGGATGTTGTGGATATCGGGTTCAGGGTATGGGAGGGGATGGAGATCAGGATGGGCGATGTGGATATCAGGATTAGGCTGGCAGGGAGGGAGGCCACGGGAAAGGAGAGGGACTGGCCTTCGGTGTTGATGTGGGGTGCAGTGGTGTGTAGGATATCGAGGGTGAAGGGGAGTGAGGAGGAGGAGGAGGACTTGTTGGAGGCATTGGAGGAGCTGGGTGGTGCTGTGGAATAGAGGGCGAAGGCCTGGAAGCTTTTTGAGGAGTCGACATATCTGGAGGTTGTCAAGGGGAAGCGTATCCGCATGGACAAGAAGCAGTGGGAGAGGGTACAGGGGCATAGGAGGCAGAGGGAGCTTCTGGCGAGTATGACGGCAGAGATAAAGAAGGCGGCGGTTGGAGCTGAGGTGTCTGGGGGCGTCAGCGCCAGTGTCTGGGCTGGTAATGGTGGAGGTGAAGCTGAGGTGGGCAAGGAAGAGGCTGGGAAGGTGCTGGGCAATGGCCCCTATTCTGATGGCACCTTTGAGGTCTGGGAACAGGAGCTGGATGCAACCCCCCCTCCTCTTATCAGGAGGGGCCCGGCGGTGAAGAGGAGGGTGCCTGAGGATGTGGTGATGAAGGGGGCCCAGCAGGTGCGCTTTGGGGTCCCAGATGTGGAGAGAGGGGGCCAGGTGGTGGCAGCTGGCAAGGATGAGCTGGTGGATGTCCCTGAGGAGGAGTGGGATGAGGCCACCAGTGTAGGTGCCGACATCACGATGTTGGATGCAGGACGGCCAGCAACCCCTGGAGGGAAGGAGGTGGGAAACTTGCTGTGGATGCGCACAGTGATGGATAACCTCGCAGCTGATACATTGGGAGAGGTGGACCTGCGGGCAATGCCAGAGGAGCATTGGGAAAGGATTCTGCAGGGCGAGGGTGTGGTGGAGGCACTGAAGGGGGAGATTCTTGCGATTTTCCTGGAGAAGGAGGGTTATGAGGTTGATGGAGTGAGGAAGGAGGAGCTGGCAGTGGTTGCAGGTGTGAGGGCAGCTTACTGTTGGGATGAGCATTATGGTTTGCAGCTCTGGAGAGAGGCTTGTCTGGAGTATAGGGAGGACTTTGAGGAGAGGGAGGATGGAGCTATGGTAGAACTTCTGGAAGGGCTGGAGGCATGGGAATCAGGCAAAAGGGAACGGGCTGCTGAGCGTGCATTGGACTTGGTGCAGGAAGAGCAGGATGCAGACTTGTAAAGGGTGGGATACTCATTTAACATTATTACCTATGAACAGTACAACAAACATTTTCTCTTTGAATGTAAATGGGTTGCGGGGATCTGGACGGCATAGGAACATTTTTACTTGGCTCAAGGGATTGGAGGCGAACCTTTTTCTACTACAGGATGTGAGGTGTGAGGATGAGGATGATAGGCTGGAGTGGACTAGGGAATGGGGTGGAACTGCTGCTTGGTTTGGAAAGGTGGCAATTCTGGTGAGGAAGAGTCGAGGGGACTTAGAGGGCATCAGGAGCTGGGGGGATCGACTAGTCTGGGGAGATTGGCAGAGGCTGGGGTGGGAGTCAGTGAGAGTTGGCTCTTGCTACTGCCCGGCGGTTAGGGGTGAGAGAATTGCATGGATCGAGAAGCTGATGGAGGAGGGTTCTTTCTTGGAGGAAGGGGTGGATGTTCTGGGGGGGGACTTTAATATGGTGCAGGATCAGCTGCTTGACAGAACTGATGGAGGGAGGAGTGCGGG
>RBNI01007721.1:0-10029 GCA_003990745.1 Jimgerdemannia flammicorona | reverse complement strand
AAAAAAAAAAAAATGCACAGCATCATTATCCATTTCGATTTAAATGAGAAAAAAAAATTTGCAGCTGAATAAAGCTCACTACGTATGTCAGACGGACATGTTGAGAATAATGCGACATAGGCTTATGCTGCAGCGCAAGATCTTTGGGAGGTGCATTGAATGACGGCGACGCATGCTGAGAGGTATTGAAGTTCGTATGCGTCTGGGCTACGCTGTGTGTGACGAAGCTTTAGCGTGAAGCCACTTGGTGTGCGATTGTGTTTGGATATCCGATTTATTGGGGTGATTACATTCAAAGCTAAACCGAGAAGGACCGATTACTAGGCTAATGCAGTACTTTGAAGTAATTCGATTTTAATGAGATATTAGACGGTATCGATATTTGCTCCCCGACCAAAGCGTCACGGCAGGATAGACCTTGTTAGGAATATTTCGCCATACGACACCGCAGTCATGTCCGTTGATGGAGAATGAGCAGGTTTGAAGGTTCATGTTCAGGTGGAAGGTGATAACATCATTATCTTTGAGTTGGTGGTTGGATGCGGGTTCACCGGGGCAAGTTACATGGTAACTAAGTTGGTGTGAATGGAAGCACCATGCAAAAGGCTGTCTTAAGGTTGACGAGTTGAAATCATTGAAACCATCCCCAACAAATCCCACGGTGTTGATTACGGTTCCCCAGCACATGCCGCTCGATTCAACGACAATTTCCCATTCGCACGATGTTGTGAGCGGTATCTCCAATCGGGCTGAGCGATAAGTGTCGTGCGCGTTGTTGTACTTAATCACCGCACCGTTTTCCGAGACGACAACCCCATCTCCGGTCCGCCATTGGTACACCGGTTTTGGCTGCACACCACGAGTTTTGGATGGATGGCCGGGAGGTTGATGCTGGCACAAGCGAACTTGGAAAGTGCTATGTACTGGGGGGACCTATCCGTGATGACATCGATAGCTGCGGTCAGTAGCTTTATGCGGTGCGCTCGAGGTCTATATGGCGCCACATCAACCGCATGGACTCTAGCGATCGACTGTCGGTCAGACCGACATGCATACTCGCGTCCGGCTTACCATACGGTTCCGCTGGGTTCTGGAGTCGTTTGAGGCATGCATGCCGCTCAGCATCGTCAGGAACATGCTCACCGCGAGACCACGCCCAATCGACGACGCATAGCAAGAGTATGTGTTCAGGAGTGTGGAACTCCATGGGTGAACTGTCCTTCGTGCGAGTAAGGAGCAGCTCAAGCGCTTTCTCGGAGAGCCCGTTCAGCTCTCCGACGGCAAGCAGGCGATGGCAGAATGGTTTCATCAGAACGTCGTATAACTCCGTGGTTGCTAGGTCGCCCAAGGGGGTGATGTCGACAACTTGGTTGAGAAGCCTCCTGGCATTGCCGAGATTCACCCGGCCTTCATGGCGTTGTTGGATCTGTTTGAAAGCCAGCTTCATGGTTTCGGGAGGCGGAGGAGCGCCGCAGCTTGGTACGTGTCGAAGGCGTCGGAAGGTGAGAGCGGGTTGGGACCAATAGTTTCAGTGTGGATGTAGTGCAGCACGACGCGCATTGCCTTGGAATTGGTGCTCTTGAGATGGATCCGATGTGGGGTGTGGGACTTCCGAGTTTCAGGGCCGTAGAGCATGCGCTTGAAGACCGACGACCTGGTAGCTAGGAAGGCGCGGCAGGCTTGGATCTCAATACTGTCAGAGCAGACAATGGTTAAATCGTGGAGAGTTGTGTCGGTGAGAAGGTTTACAACGTCGTCCTTCAGGCTGAGGCTGCTCTCGCGTTCGGTGGATGCATCGACCATAGTGCAGTGTTAGGGTGAAAGAGCTTGAGGAAGGACACGCATTTGCGTTGACAGTTTGACAATCGCGGAAAGGCCTATTCCCAGAATTCCCACTCCGATAAGTAGAATTGTGGTGGTGCTATCAGGTCACAAACATATCATGAAACATAATCATTCTTCTCGAAACTTCCCAAGGTAGTCCCAAAAGCAGCTCCGCACCTTCTCAGGAGTGGTAGGAGCGATGGCGTAGTGGCGGCAATGGGCGGTGCATCGTCGGTTACCCTCAACATGCGAGACAGCCCGGTGTGGAAACACGTTTATTCTCGTCATCAGACCCATCTATCTTACACGTTCTCTTCGATAATGTTACTTTGGTTAACCCATTGATGACGGGGCTGTTAATCTTGCATACGTGAATTAATCAAATCAATTCCCGCCTCGGGAATTTTCCAAACCTTTGTGTCAGGTGCGGAGCCCCTCCTTCAGGCCTTCAGGTTACCACCTGGCATCGTTCACGACACTAGCGCTCGCCTTGGGGTTTTCAGACAAGTCCCTTATATTGCGCGTCTTGCCCAAATTACGTATATTTAGTTAGTGCATTTATCGTCGAAAAGGACGCGTAGTAATTAAATACGATATGAATGACATCATATATTTACATATCAAAAGTGAAGAAAAATGCGTCTACCAATATTGTGATTCTGCATTGTTTTTTTTTTTTCTTTTTTTCTTTTTTTCCCCACGTCTCCATTAACCAGAAAAAACGTATCTTCATCAACCTCGTCCGGAATATGTCTACTAACAATAAACAACACCATCCGGCTCTCAAACTTAGTCACAAGCTTTCACCATTGATCCTCAACCTCCCCTCCCTCCACGTCATCTTGCCCTAAATCCGGCATCGCGAGTCCATGTGTACGGACAAAGTGATCATTCCCGCGCTGGTCAAATGGCTCGGGCCAATGACCTGAACGCATCAAAATCGTATTAACTTCTCCGATCGTCTCTCTTCGCGCCCCTCCTCTCGATTAAGCTCAGCAACCTCCATTCCCGGACACGAAGCATCCAGAGCCGCCAGCACCTCAGATCCGACGAACAGCGACGGACAGTTTGCGCAGCCTCGGACCCCGCGAACACAGCACTCACAAGTAATTCCGGGGCCACTGTACCAGATCGAAGGAGGCCGTCCGGATGCTTCGCAGGCGTGCGAGGTCAGGGTAGCGGGCCGTACTTGGCGGCGGGAGCGCAGGTTCCTGACGGCAAAGCCTCCAGGAGTTCGGTCCGTAATACCGGATGGCGATCTCGCGGAGCAATCGTCCCGGGAGTCGGTCCAGGATGGGATCGAGGGTGGGCATGAGGGGGTGACTCGACCAATACGAGATCCAGCAGACCTCAATCCTCTCGACAATAGACGCGATATGCAACACGCAGGCGGCGATAAGCGATGTGTCGCAAAAACACTTCTGTTCTTTGTGAGCGATGGTGAGCCTTGTGATATGTTGGGTTCGAGTAGGCGAGGATGAGGGAACCCACACGGCGCGGTTCAAGCCATACGCAGGCGTGGTGGTGGTTGATAACGTGGAGGCTGCGAATGTGCGGAACGTAGGGATGCGGTGAGGGTGTCCGGGAGATGGGTGCAGGGAAAGGTGGAAGTGGTGGTCAAGTTTGTGGTCGTCGAAGCGGAAAGCAGAGAGATGGTGCGCCAGGCGCTGGATACGAGGGAGCAGGGGTAGAGGCTATTTGAGATAATGGACGTGACACTCAGGTAGAGGTGCGGATGTGTTTAGACAGAAGAATAGAAATCGTTTCGCGAGAGTGTAAAGTTTGGCGCAGCATTTCCTAACTCGATTCAGTGTAACAGAATTCGTACCATTCGTACCTCTTGTCGCGATTGAACGACTGGATATTGATGACAAAGTTAAGCTAAGAGGTGCACGTGGCTTGTCCGAAATTCCATGATGGATCAGGGCTGAGATATGTAGTTACTAAGACTGATATGGATCTCGGGTCATCGGATTAGGTCTCCGAAATGGATAATGGCAATATTAATGATCCGAAGCCGACTCAGTCATTAGAGCCGTAAGCAACCTGGTGACATGGTGACATCATGCATCTAAACATCGTCCGAGTCTTCTGCCTCTCCCCAAGCATATAACTGGACTGTCCCTATTATCTGTTGCAATACAAAAGTTGACTATATATATATACCAGGCTAGATCCTTAATTGAAGTCAACCTCTGAGTACTATTGATAATAAACTACCATTTACTCTGTGAGACTGCTGTTTTTTTTTTTTTTTTTTTTTTTTTTTTTTTTTTTGTTTTTTTTTTTTTTTTTTTTTTTTTTTTTGGACTAGGTTTTGGGTTTATATAGTTTTCATACTTCTCAGAGGAAAGGTTTGTTATGCCAGAACTTATATTTTGAAGCTGAAGTTGATGGTTTTCAAGTTATTGCAACTGAGTTAAAATCCTGAAAGGAAAGCTAACTGGTTTCTTATTATCTCATTTGAGATATCCTTTAGACAACTCCCATTTCAATTTTTCTTCCATCATCTCAATCGTTGTTTCATCATCTCAATGGTTGTTCCGTCATCTAAATCGTCGCTCCGTCATCTCAATCGTCGTTCTGCCATCTCAATCGTCGTTCTGCCATCTCAATCGTCGTTCCGCGTTCCATCTCAATTGTCGTTCTGTCATCTCAATTTTCGTTCTGTCATCTCAATTGTCGTTCCGTCATCTCAATCGTCGTTCCGTCATCTCAATCGCCGTTCCGCGTTCCATCTCTCAAATCGTCTGTCTCAATCGTCTGTCTCAATCGGCCATCTCAATCGTCCGTCTCAATCGTCCGTCTCGTCCATCTCAATCGTCCGTCTCAATCGTCCATCTCAATCATCCATCTCAATCATCCATCTCATTATCTATTTATAATTATAGTATTATAAAATTTATATAGGGATTTCCCTTTTAAGTAGTGTGACGCGCACCAAAATCTGACTCAATTTTTTTTTTTTTTTTTAAAAAAAAAAAATTATTTTTTTTTTTTTTAAAATTTTTTTTAAATTTTTTTTTTTTTTTTTTTTTTTTTTTTTTTTTTTTTTTTTTTTTTAATATATTTGCTTCTTATTATTGAAGTTTATCGAGGTTGGTCAATTTCTTGGCCATACCAAAACTTTGGAAGGTAGAAATAAGTAAAAATCATGACATCATTGTTTCTTAACGTGAGCTGCATGCCAATCTTCGTAAATCAACCATTGCAGTAAGCACACCAACATAAAATTTGGATAGTACTCCAGCAGGCAAACCGGGGCAAACCGGGGCCTTTCTTCCCGTTCTTTACTATACACTTGCTTAATAGCTATTAAAAATATTCCTCTGAGTTCGATAGATTTTGAGATTTGTTATTTAGCTACCGCAGTCGCCAGACCAACTCGATACGTCGTAAATGCTGCCACGATACATCCAACCACGAGACATCCAACCATGAGACATCTAACCACGGGACATCCTGACGCCTTATTCTCTAGGCGCGGCCTTGTCAGCTGGTGAAATTGCGGTATCTAAATTTTTAAGTTTTGCACAGCCCTCGTGGACTGAAATCCTCGCCGCGGACCGAAATCCTCACCGCGGATGCAATTGTTAGTTTCTAACCGAGAGTGTCCGCGCCTTCCAGTCGGGGCAATTCCATGCATGATGCCATCCTTGGGGTATTGTGGTAATTCCGTGGTCCCACAATGACCATTCTCAATCACGTAAACCCATTCTGATGACGTTTTGGCAAAATAAATTTAATTTGACTATTCGCTAAAAATGACCGATTTCAGGGCCCATCAACCTCCGGATGCAGTGTGCTGTGGGGATTGATTTGCCTTGTAGGTCATTTTTATGTTGTATCCTGTAATAAAAAACAGGTCCTGACTGAATAATTAACTACATATCGCCTGCTATGTGGGAACTCTGAAAACTGGTTTGCGTGACGCTTTAAATAATAGCTTTGGCGTATATACAGTTTGAACGTCCTTAATTATATACTTCGCTTAGAATTTCATGGATGGATGGTCGGTGCCGGAAAACTAGATACGCATTTACAAGGAGTTAATTTGAAGTTTACTTAAAGCATAGATGGATTGGTGGATATAATATCTCTTGTTCTCCATAATGTATTTATGTGAGTGACAAGCGATTCATTATGTTGGGCGCGTAACTGGAGATGTCACTGTCCAGGGGGGTAAGTTGGTGAAAGTGACTGGATTCCACGGCAAGAGTTCTTGTTGGGATTAGTCATCTCGCGTCACTCGTTCCCGGCAAGTGGCAAAATTTAAATTTATCGTGCACATGCTGTCATGTTTAGGGCGGGCGGAGTGAATTTCAAGCTCGTGTGGGGTCGTCTCTTTCAGGGCACGACTGGTATGAGGTTTCGTCAGTTTAAACGCAGAAAGCTGAAACTCCTATGACGTATATACGTTGACGGAAGGGCACTCGCATATTAGTCACACTGTGGGGATAGCGTGGTTGCGTCTAAAATTTCCTGTCGTGCGATGTTGATATCAAAAAGATATATATAATTACTGAAATTGAAATCAGGGTGTCAAATACGTATATCAATTCAAGAATTTGCTAGCAAAGAAGTCCTCAAGCCAGACATTGATTATTCTATCGACTGTAGGACGGATCGACGTCAGCATGGCTGACAGATTACCTGCGATGGGTTCGTCACACATGGTAAAAATATTTCTCTCTTGACGTCAATCCAGCCCTTGGTTAATTTCAACCTTATCCAAGTTGTCACACATTCAAATCTTTGATCCCTTCCAAAATTTGAACAGGGATCCGACCATCGGTCAATTTTAATGAACAAACTACTTCTTTACCTTTTGTCTGTCATTAACAATTATTGGACAGTATGAATGCCCCCCTAACAACTGCATATGGTCCTCCACACCTGGAATTTTATATTCCGTTTGCCCCGCAATTTCGCAGTCCTGTTCACTGGATTGGCTGGATTTACTTTTACGGAAAGTCAATTTCCCGCGGGAGCACAGTCCGCGACCTGACCTCCTCAATGGTGTGTTCCGTCATTGCATTCCTATGCCGGCAATTGTAATATTCTTTCGGTGCCCGTTCCGCTCTCAAAGGTAATGCAAATTAACGGTGATAAACGATCTTCCTAATGCCGTTTCGGATGGAGGGTAAAAATTACGGGGCCGGCATTGACCAGTCCTTTGATTGCGTGTGCCGACAAGCTTGTCAACATTGCTGTGATGATATTCTGTGAAAGCAGGATTCGATGACAAATTAACATAGACGATTTGCGGGTCACGATGCAGCCTAAGGCTACGTTATGGGATATACGGAGCCGACATTGTGAGATATTCCCATCGTTGCACAGATCTTGAAAGTCACCTCCGGGCTGAGTTCTTGGCGTGACCGAAATAACCCTCTTAGGCAGGGGTAGCAAGCGAATTTCTTTAATGAATAGGGCGTAGGTCGTCATGGCGAGATATGCTAGTTAAGCCGGAATAACCATGTGCGACACTACTAGTGTCGGATTTCGGTCCCCGAATTTCACGTGTCCCAAAAATTCGGGGATCCGGGTTCCAATTCCTTGTTATGGGGGCAGGAAGGTATAAAGGCACCTTCCTTCCAAACGAAAGTCTGAACTGAAATCCGAATCCGAACAATCCCTCAATCACACCAGCCCGACATATTTGCGTAGCTCCATAACCAACATGAATCTGGATCGCCAGCTCTACCAAGTGTACCGCAAAAAAAGCGTAAGCAGATTTTCGGCCAGATATGTTGACCGGGCCTGTTATTATGGTATACTGAGCAACGACGCTAAACGCCCTACTTTGTGTAATTGGACTTTAGGCGTCACACCGAACAATATTCCATCCTTTCGGTCAAGAGAGGGAAGGATGGGTTCTATGCTTGCTTGATATTACTTCGGCGGCTGTCACAGTATATGAGCTCTTTTCAGCAAAGGAATCAGAACCGACACAACTCATAAAAGGGGAGGTATTCCGGTACTCGAAGGTGAAGAGTCAGTTGAAATTGGCGAAACAATGGAGAACGGAGAACCTTGTTGTTTTCAAGAGGTCATCCACACAGTGAGTTGAATGTCAACTGTATTTTGTGTGAATCTTTTATGCCTAAATTTACTAACCGGCCTCTTTCCATCCTCTCCGATCCGATTGTCATTTCAGCTTTGCATTTCAGTGCGATAAGCGCTTAGATTACTGCTTTGATTTCCGCCACCCTGACTCAGCAGTATGCAAAGCGCTCC
Source organism: Jimgerdemannia flammicorona (assembly GCA_003990745.1). Taxonomy (NCBI): domain Eukaryota; kingdom Fungi; phylum Mucoromycota; class Endogonomycetes; order Endogonales; family Endogonaceae; genus Jimgerdemannia; species Jimgerdemannia flammicorona. The sequence goes on along the minus strand of RBNI01007721.1, from coordinate 1,965 downwards.
TCCACAGTATTTCTTATTTCAAAGGAGTGGTGTTCCAGCGGGAGACATCCGTTGAACATCTTTCAGATATTCGGTGTAACGTTGAGGTGTGCATCCTTTCCATGTATGCATTATTTTCTTTCTTCCAAACAGTCATAGACCTAATTTTACTGATTCCAACCATTTAGATCATCCATCACGACGACGATATTACGAACCCGTGCTCTGCGCGCTCGTGCGCCTCGCGCAACTGCATGAAGGCGACGCTCCAAATGTCGACTAGCCACGTGACTCTCACTCGGCTACGGCACTTATGCGAATGGTGTGACGACCAGTTGGAGGAGGAGGTGCTGTCACGACCATTCAAAAACATTGCATGGTTCCGGCTTGAGGACCAGGACACGAGAATCCGGTTACACTTCGCTGCCGGTTACGACGAGAGTGGGTTTATGTCCGCCGAGGCCGAGATCTGTCTTCAGGTGGACGACCAGGCCAACATGGAATCCATCATCGCCATGATGCCTGGGTCGACGGTCGAGAGTGTGTGGCTCGGCGGGTTGTATTACACTGAATATGAAGAGATCCTTGGCTGCACTGTGCGCGAGTTCATGCGTGTGAGAGGATTCGGATCGTCTAGGGTATGTATTATTTGTGTTTTTTTTTTTTTTTTTTTTTTTTTTTTCAAATTGAACATACCATCTCACTATTTATTCTCTTTTGTAAACTTTTAGAGTACCTCAGAAGTCGAAAGGATTGTTCCTAATCCTAGAATCGATAGCTTGAAACATGCCGAGGAATATAAACGTGGGGTCGCAGCTCGATAAACCATATCCAGAACCAAAAATATCTAATATGCGGAAATTTGGAAGCGATATGGAATGCGATTGCAGCCAAAAAAAAAAAAAAAAAAAAAGGTCAAGCTTGCTTCATTCATTGTATAAACAATTACGTAAAGAAAGGTGAAGTATTTCTCAAAAACACTGACAATAGACTGGACGAGTCGCGACGCATCGCCGCAAACATTCTCTCGAAACTTAATTTAACCGATATATATATGTAACCAACCTGTAAATAGTCAACAGCATGGAAATCATGCTATTTAACTGTATCCAAATAATATAGAACATGCAGCAAGAATTTTGTCACGCTTATGTCGGAACCTGTCAGTGTCTTCTCTATTACATATTGTGCAAGCTAGCTTATGGTGCGAACGTCGCGTGGTGTGATTGACGATATGGTGAGTCAGTGAGATGGCACTGCCACATCACAAAATCCTGGTACCGCACATTGAGTACCAACGAGTACCTGCGCCATACATTTAAGTATATGTATGTGTATATATGCCGAGTATGCCTTGTATGCGACGTGGGTTTATGGTTCCTTTTACAAAAGCACGGAGAAAATCAGTTCCGTCGATTATATATCCGGGCAAGAAGCACACCCTCAGTCATCCTTTTTTTTTTTTTTTTTTTTTTTTTTTTTTTTTTTTTTTTTTTTTTTTTGAAAGTATTCAGGGCACGTGCAACAGGTTTTCTCCTTGCGGTGGACGGTGCCGATCAGGTTATAAGACAGTACCGACCCGAAGGAGAGGAAAGAAATACTCCAATTTCATTTATTCCGGGTTTTGGATCCAGCGCATATATTGTAACAGTGACCTCAGAATGGTGACATCATCACAGAAGACAGCCTTTCCTTACAAGCTACCAGATTGGAGCACAAGAAGATTATATGGCATGACTCACCTAGGCTCAGTCCGACGCCTTTCACCTGTACCATTCGGGTGACACAAGACTACGGCAACACTTTTACAACGTTTTTGGTACCAGACGACTAGCAACATGGACAGCGACAATCGAACCGGTGAGCGTACTGGCCAGGGGGGTGACAGTGCCTTTGGCTGGCAGCAGGTGGGGAGGAGAGGGGATGGTCTGGGGATGCCAGAGGCCTCGAGGATGGGCAGAGGCACCGGCGGCGGAGGGAGAGGCG
>RBNI01007720.1:0-10029 GCA_003990745.1 Jimgerdemannia flammicorona | reverse complement strand
AAAAATTAAAAATATTGAAAAATTAATTTTTTAAAAAAAAAATTTTATTGAAAATTTATAATAAATATATAGTCAAAAAAAAAAATTAAAAATTTAAAAATTTTTGTAGGCAAATTTGCCTGCAAAAATGAACAGCCAATTAGTTATAGTTATTTGGACTCCACCTTTATTACCAATCTATGAATAAGTATACACTATCACTACCCACTACTTAATCTCTATAGAGGGGCCCCTCTCTACCTCCTCACAAATAAAGATCACCCTTTCACCCACTACTCCAACTCTCCCCCTACTCTATCTATAAATTTTCTCCACTAAGTAATGTCTTTGACCACCCTGCAGCTCCCAACCAAGCCACCAGCCTGTTAAGATATCTTCCATAAGCCTATGCTATCACAACAACTGGTCCCCCAAGCCCTATCTCCTCCCATCCTCAAAAACAAATAGCCAGTGACAGGCCAGCCCTACCCAAATAGCCAAAGCTCAGCCCAAGATAAGCCACTCCTTCTCTATCTCCCCTACCAATCTATCTCTCAAGTCCTCCCATCTCCTCCATACTTCATCTTCTCTATGTCTTATCCCCAAGTATTCCCCAATTGTCTACCAAAAATCCCCCAACACCTTACACTCTCCTAGCCAATGTTTAGGCATCTGTACATAACCCCCCTCCTGCCCTACATTATGGCACTCCTCACAGTCAAAGCAGCCCCCTATGATAAGGTGCCCTGAGCGAAAGTTGAGCATGATATTCCTCCGCAACATATACCACTAGACCACCCAGTACTTTAGTGGTATCCACTTTCTCACTGCAGTACTCCAGGTTCAAACATCATGCCAGTTCCACTCCTCACCAATTCCAACTCCTTGTCAACTGCTAGGCTACAGATTCTGGCCCAGTCCCCTTTGTGTAAGAGGGTTGCTTTTTAGGGTAACCATTACATAGTTCTGGAAGGGTTTTCTGGAAGTTCTAGTTATTCTGGAAGACCATTTTCTTATGGTCAAGATCAATTTCATATGGAGTATGTCCTCTATGCTTATTGATTTCAAGATCAGGTTGACATCTCAACCAAAGTCCTTTCTTTGGACTAGTTCTGGATGTTCAGGATTTTCCATATTTCAGGAAGTTCGAGAAACTAAGACTAGCTTAGTTGAATTGGCGTATCGCTGCAGACAATACCCAATTAGGAAATTTCGTGATGGGGTTAGGAGTGGGACCTAATGGAGAGTGGATTTACTTAAGAGTAGTTTGTGGGTTATCAAATAGGTTTATTCGCTATTTATGATATTGCTATACTAGGAGTAGTTATGTGAAGGAGTATTATGGGGAAGTGCTCAGGAGTTGTGTTCGGATTGTTCAGGTCTGAGATTCTGAGGTCTGGAGAAGGGGGTATTTATACTAGTGAGGGGATATCTGAACTATGCTAAATATGGATGTAGCACTAAGTGCTTTGCTGAGTCGGAATGCAGTCACGTAATATAAGTGTGATCTGACATATCAAGAGATCATCTGACTGCTGAGTCAGTTCACAGTCATGTCGTATAAGGCTAATCTAACTATACTATGACTGCTAACCTATTTATAGTTTTAGGTACTGTTTGGATAGTCTTCGATGACATCACCATCAATTGCTTCATCTCTGATGAAGTAGTCATCTAGGAAAAGTGGTTTGCAGATTACTTCTCCTTGTTCACTGAGGTAATAATACATTGGAACTTCATCTCTGTCCCACAGGATAGCATCGTCTGTCTCATAAGCTGGATAAGGTATTGGTGGGTGAAGAAGTGGTGCATTGTTTTTGCTTTCATTGGATTCACTGTCTGCATACCTTCTATAGGTTACAGCACTATGAGTCACAGGGTTGTAGTAAGCTGGTGGCTGTGGTTTATATTGCTCATACTCAGGTGGTGGAGTGGTTGGTTCGACTTCGAGGGTTATCTGAAGGTCTTCATTGTAGTTGAAGTAATCGGGGGTGAATGCAGGTTGGTATTTGTACCAGTGGTCATTGTCCCAATAAGTCTCATATATAGTTATGAACTATTGTAAGTTCATTAGTAAGGTTGGCAGTGTGATCAGAGTTGGTAGAGATCCTTGGCTTGAGGTCATGTCGGCATCAGAGAGATCATTGTCTTCTGCTTCATCTTCATCAAATCAGATTATATCGTAGACATCCTTCATAGCATATCCAACTTGGGGCATTCGCAGAATGTGGTCATCGGGGTGTGGGAAGGTTCTGTCTGTGGTTTCAATATACTCGAGATACTTGTGGTTGAGTTCTTGTATCATGTCATTGATTTGGCCATAGGACAAGGTAGTAACCATTTCGCTGGTAGTAACTTAGAGACGGGGAATAAAGGTGCTGTACTCATAGAAGAGTTCTTGGTGTTTGCAGGCGATGAGCTTCTGGTGTTGAGACATCTGGGTAATATCTGTGTCATGGTGATGTTCAACCATATCTTCCAGGAGGTGGCCGATCTGGTAGTAGCTTGAGATTTGTCCAATCTGGTGGGCCTCGTTAAGCATGTTCAGAGCATTCCATCGGGCTTCCACAAAGTAGAGGGGTACTCGGCTATAGATATTCATGAGGGGCAGAGGGAGTGTGGCTCAGTTGACAATGGCATTCCAAATGTCAGTGCAGATGCAGTTGTAGATCTCAGTGGTCATGTTTGTGTGTTTGGAAGTTGTGGTTGTTGTTTGTTTTGGTTCTTATTCGACACATCTCGGGGCTCAGTATATATGCATCTGTTCTTGATTAGTAAGATTCTGTTTATGTAAACCTTATGTTCCGTGACTTAGTATTGACTCAGCTTTATGCACTGTGACTTCTGTTTGACTCAGCTTCGTGATCTTGCAGGTGATTTTCAGATTTGTTCAGAGATCGCATGTGATTTCGGTGGCTTGTTCAGAGGGTGACGTGTGATTTCTGTGGCTTGGAGGTTGTGCACTTACAACTCTCCCCTTCTTAGCTTTCAACATCCTCATCGAGGCCTTCTAATTTTGTTCTAGTATTGTTACACCATTTGGGAGGTCAAAAGTCCGGTAAAGTCCATTTTTTCAGAAAGTGGCATGCTCATAGTACAGTTGCCTAATGCATTGGATTCATATATTAAAGGGTCATATGTTCAATGCCATGTGCCGGAGGTGATTCTGATATCATTTACTGCTGGAGAATTTCCTCTAAGGAATCTTCTTAAATGTCTACATCTCATTTCCCACTAGTGGTATGGGGAGAATAGGCTGGCTTTCAGTTTTGCTATTTTTCCAGAGAGTTGGTATTCTTTTGTTCTTGCTGAGTTCTTGATTAGATTCATGATAATTATAATGTTTAGGAGGGTATAATATATAGTATAAACTGATAGGTGCAGGAGTGTTCAGATTTTAGTTGTTCAAGGATTCATATTTCTGAACGAAATTGGTAGCATTCTGGAGATTGGTCTTGGGTTTCCATATTGCATCATGGATCAGATAACCTTTCCATTTAATGAGATACTCAGGATGGTTCTTGTGGCCATGTCTGTTGAGGATTTGTTCAACTTCGTATTCTTCCTGGTCATTAATAATGACGAGTGCAGGTGGTTTTGTAGTACAGTTCGGGAATAGCTCATCATCATTGTCATTGTATCGCTTGAGACATTGGACATTGCAGACTGGGTGAATTTTAATAGTATTCAGTAGCGCCAATTTGTAGGAGGTCAGAGAGACTTGTGAAATAACTTCAAATGGTCCAATGAACTTGCTGTTCAGCTTTGTAGATGGTCTGTGCTTGAGGTTGTCAACTTGGTATCCTCGGATGTCTAGTAGAACTTTTTCTCCAATATCGAAGGTTTCTTCTCAGCGATGTTGGTTAACATACTGTGACTGTTGTTTTTGAGCTCGCGATAAATTGTCAATTGCGATCTGGCTTAGATTATGCATTCGGAGTAAGAATTCTTCAACAGCTTCAACTGTAGAGGGTTCTTCAGTGGTTCGGATGAGTGTCAGAGGAGTGTTTGGATTTTGTCTAGTATTGGCAAAGAATGGGGTCATTCCAAGAGAGGCTTACTTGCTGTTGTTATAGGCAAACTCGACTGTGGTGAGGTGTTCATGCCAATCATCTTATCTGTAGGAAATATAGTTTCTTAGCATTTGTTCCAGAGTTTGGTTCATTCTTTCAGTTTGGCCATTAGTTTTAAGGTGAAAGGCTGTAGATAGTGCAAGTTTCATTCCGAGGTATGCATGGAGGGCTTTCCAAAAATGGCTGGTGAATTTTGGATCTCGGTCACTAACAATGATCTTAGGGAGACCATGATAGTGGAAGATATTGTCAAACAAGAGTGTGGCTATGTCTGGTGCTGTTGCAGTGGTGGTGGCTGGCACAAAGTGAGCTTGTTTGCTGAGATAGTCCACAAAAACAACAATTGCATCTTTCCTGTTCTTGGTTCGGGGTAGCTGTACAATGAAGTCTATAGAGACTTATTCCCAATTAGCGGATAGTACTGGGATAGGGTGGAGTAGACCAGGTTTTGCTAGTGTTGAGGACTTGTTCCATTGGCAGGCATCACAGGAAGTAATGTAGGTTTTGAGCTGATCTGCCATGTGGGGCCAATAGAAGTTTCGGAAGATAACTTCATAGTATTTATCAAATCCTAAGTGTCCAGCTGTAGGGGCATCATGATATTCGAATAAGATAGTCCTTTGGAGGTCTCGGTTGTTTGGAACATACAGTCTGTCCTTGTAGTAGATAGCATTGTCCTTAAGTTGATAATGATTGTACCAGGTATGTTTGTCAATATCATCACTGTTCAGGATTTCTTGGAGTGCTTGAGCTTCCTTATCATTAGCACATGCTGTGATAATTTGTTCCATGATGGAGTTTGTAACCAGGGTGAGAGTTTGGATAACTTCTTCAATAGGTGGTCTGGAGATTGCATCGGCAACAATGTTTTCCTTGCCAGGGTGGTACTGGATTTCATAGTTAAAGTTGGTGAGGACTTTCATCCATCTGGCTTGCTTTTGAGAAAGGGTAGCCTGGGTCTTGATGTTGACTAATGACTTGTGGTCAGTCAATATGGTGAAGTGTGCTCCTTCTAGGTATGGTCGCCATTTGATCAGAGTGTCTATGATGGCTAACATTTCCTTCTCATGAGTTACATAGTTGATTTCAGCATCATTGAACTTGTGGGAGTGATAGGCCACAGGGTGTCCTTCTTGCATGAGTACTGCTCTAAGAGCTAGGTTAGAGGCATCAGTAGTAACTTCATATGGTAGGACAGGATTTGCCACTTGAAGTACTGGAGTGATTATCAAAGCATCTTTCAATGCTTGAAAGGCTGTATCTTATTTGAGTCCCCAATTTGCAAGATTGTTGAAGTCTTTCTCTTGTTTCATGGTCCAGGGCTGTTCTCCTTTCTTGTTATGCTTGGTCATTTGAGTGAGGGCAGTGGCAATTTTAGCAAAGTTGGTAACAAATTGCCTGTAATAGTTTGCTAATCCCAGGAATGACTAGAGGTCTTTCAGCTTCTTAGGTCTGGGCCAATCCTTGATTGCGGAGATTTTGCTGGGATCTACTTTGATTCTATTTGGTGTGACAATGTGTCCAAGGAATTGAATTTCTTTTAGGAGGAATTCACATTTGCTGAGTTTTGCAAAGAGTCGGTTTTCTCTGAGTTTCAGTAGTACTAGTTCAAGGTGTTCAAGATGTTCCTCCAGAGTTTTGCTGAAGACTAGGATGTCATCAATGTAGATAACAACGAATTTGTTGAGGTATGGGTGCAGAATGGTATTCATCAGGGTCTGGAAGGTTGCAGGAGCATTAGTTAAGCCAAAGGGCATAACCAGGAATTCGAAATGTCTATAGCGAGTTTGGAAGGCTGTCTTGTAGATGTCTTCTTCTTTCATGGAAATTTGCCAGTAACCATTTCACAGGTCAAAAGAGCTCATGAATTGTGGGTTGGTAAGCCTATCGAATATTTCATCGATTCTGGGTAGTGGGTAACAGTTCTTGATGGTCTGTTCATTGAGGTCACGGTAATCAATGCACATTTGCAGGTCTCCTCCTTTCTTGACAACAAAGAGGACTGGTGTACCATAGGGTGATACACTGGATCTGATGAATCCTTGTTCTAGGAGTTCGTCAATTTCTTTCTTGAGTGCATTGATTTCTCTTGGAGATATATGGTAGATTGACTTGAAGGCTGGCTTGGCATCAGGAATAGTCTTGATAGTATGGTCCACTGCTCATTTGGGAGGTAGGCCTTTTGGGAGTTTCTTTGGGAATATATCTCGGAATTTCTGGAGTAGTGGTCTGACGTGGCTGTCAACTTTGAAAAAGTCTTCTTCAGAGTTCTCGAGTTCTCCTTTGGATGAACGGATGGAGATAGCAAAGAGAGGACATTTCTTGGCTAATTTCTTGAGTTGTAGTTTGTTGATATGGGTAATCTTTGGTCCAGAGTCACTAGAGTTGAGTGTGTCCTTTTTACCTTGTAGTTTGAAGTTGTGGCATCCTTTCTTGATGGTCAGAGAATGGTTTGCCCAATTGATCATGGGGTTCTCTTATTTTAACCATAGAGTTCCAAGGATGATTTCGTTGTCAGGGAGTGATATGATTTGGAGGGTAACATGTACTCGATAGTTACCAATTCGGAAGGGTAGATTGCGGACTTCCTTGCTAATGATATGTGAGATTCTATCAGCTGTGGCAACTGCTTGAGTTTGTTGTACTGGAGTGGTGAAGACCTTAAGTCTGTTGGCTGTTTCTTCATTGATGAAGTTGCCTGAGGCACCACTGTCTATCATGATCTTGACAGGTACTCGATTGACAAAAGCTTTAAGTGTTAGCAGTTTGTCTGATCCAATGGTGGTGATTTCAGTTGTAGGAGCTTTTCTTCTGTTGGTTCTTCTTTGAGCCAGTTCGTTGACACAAGAGAAGCAATCATCAATCATTCAGGAAGAGTACATTCCAATATCATGGGGGGCATCGGCCACTTGATATATATCTATCTTCGATTTTCTTGTAGAATTATTCTTCTTTGTTCATGGTAGATTGGACTGGGGCCTTGTTTGATGAACCGAATCCTTTGGATCCTCAGATAGTGAGCAGTAGTTCAGGGACTTCCTTGACTATCAGGGTTGACTCGATTTTCTCAAATAGGATCTGGGCAATATAGAAGCCTATAGGGATCTTGAAGGGTATCCAACTGTGGTTTCAGATGAGGACAATAATTTCGCCTGTATAATCTTTGTCAATGACTCCTCCTTCTACTGAGAGTCCTTTCAATGCTAGGCTGCTGCGATAGCATATTCTTCCAACATGTCCTTCAGGAATTTGGATACTGATTCCTGTGTAGACTTGCTTAACTTCTCGGTTAGAGACTGTAGCTTCTTCGGCTGCATACAGGTCATATCCAGCTGCTTTTTGACTTCCTTTGGTTGGGACTTTGGCAGTTTGTCTTAATTTGACAAAGTCTAGAGTTCTGGTGGTCAGATTGTTGAGGTGGTGCAGAGTGGTAACAGTTGCTCATATTGCTGTTTGGGGTTTTCGGTTAGGGCAGGCGCTGGCCATGTGTCCTGTCTTTTGGCAATAGAAGCATGCTCCACTTCTTCTAAGTTCATTCCTTTCACCTTCAGTGAGTTTCTTAAAGGTGCTCAGCTGGGTGGATTCATGATTTCTGGGTGTCCATGAAGTAGATGTTGAGGGAGCTCTGGATGCTTCATACTTGGGTTCTTCTTTTTTGGTCCAAGTCTTTTCCTTGTTATTGAATTGTCTTCGGGGCAGAATTGGTCCAGCTGTTAAGATTTGCTTGAGCATGGTCTTGATTCTTGCCAGGCACCATTGTTGGTGGTCACAACCAACTGGGTGTCCTTGTTCTTGGATTTTTCTAGTAAGCCATTCAGGCAGGACATCAAATAAATGATCTGCTCTTATACCATTTCATGCTTCATCATTGGCAATATATCCTAGGCCAACAGTATTCAAGAGTGACTCAAGTTTCATACAGAAGGTTTCGAATTCCTCCTTGCCATGTACATCAAATTTGAGATTGTGGAGTTTTACTCGGGATTCAGCAATCATGGTTTTGCTGCAATATTGAGCAATCATGAGTTGTTTAAGTCCAGGGGCTGCAGGATGGACTCCATATCCTGGAGCATTATTTACTGCATTCTGAGCAACTACTGCAGGTCAGGTGTCCCATGTGAGGGGTTTTTTAGGAAGAATTCACTACTATTCTTCAGCAGGTCCTCGAAAGAATGTAACAACTTGGCAGACATAGGCTGTAGTGGTAGCAAAGAGTTGTTCCAGAGTGTGGTCTTGATTGTTTATCAGAATGTGGTCAGTGACTCGTTCGTTGGTCCATTGATTGGCTTCGAAGTTAGTGTCAACTACACTAATAAAGCTTTGGACTTCTTGTGCAGTACCATTGAAGGTAGGTAGACTCAGATTTTTTGTAGGTCGGGTCTGTTTGGTTAAGGCAGTAATGGTTGCTGCCATTATGGCTACTTGAGCTGTGAGGTCTAGAATCTGTTGGTTTGCTATATTGTTTACTAGAGGTGATTGGACTGCTGGTAGTGGTATTACTGGTACTACTTGAGGTACTGGTGCAGAGTGTGATGGGGTTCTTTGGGTCTGTATAAGTTGCTGGAGTAAGAGTTGTGGGTCTGGAGTAAGGGCTTGATAGATAGCTGTCTGTTGCTATGTAGGTGTGTTCTGTCCTGATGGAGGTTCGTTTCCTTCGGCAGTATATCTAGGATCGAATTCGCTGAGATACTCCTCCTCCTCTTCAGTTTGGTCCCCATGTACTTGGGTTTGCTCAGCGTCAAAGTAGACAAAATCAGTTGTATATCTGATTTCAGATGGACTTAATTCAAAGTCAAGTTCTGGTTCGGTATTGGTTTCAGATTCAGGTAGAGCTGTAGCAGGGCCTGCTTCAGGTTTGGGATCAGATAGTTGATGAAGGGTTTCTCTTGCTTCTTCCTTAAGAATATGGTGGGCCTTGCTGTTCTGAAATCAGTAGTATAATGCGGTCTTGGTCCTGGTATGGTGAAAGTCGGTAAAGTTGAGCCACTTGGCTACAGAGGCTTGGGCTTCATGTAGAACTAAGGCTAGAAAGGCTGCTGCTGGTTGTCCTAGGTTGCTCAGATTTATGGAGCTGACAAAACTCTTGTTGAGAAGAGTAAAGAAGGCTTCTATAAGACCTTCTTCATCTTGACTTGCTGGGTGTAGGGCAAGGAGTTCGGTGAATAGGGTTTCACCTATTTGCTGGTTTAATTGGAGTACCTCTTTCTTTGAATGAAGTTTGTCCCACTTGTTGCAGGTGTGGAGGTTAAATTGTCCTTATATGTCAGATTCAATTCTTTCCAGATTATCAGATAGTTCAGAATAAATTCCAGTTCAGAGGTTGGGCTTTATACCAACTTGTAGGAATTCACAGAAGGGTTTGTAGTAGGGTAAGGAAGCATCTTGAAGCAGAATTGGATTGTAAACCACTGCTACCAAGTTATAAGAGGGTTGCTTTTTAGGGTAACCATTACGTAGTTCTGGAAGGGTTTTCTGGAAGTTCTGATTATTCTAGAAGACCGTTTTCTTATGGTCAAGATCAATTTTGTATGGAGTACATCCTCTACACTTATTGATTTCAAGATCGGGTTGACGTCTCAACCAAAGTCCTTTCTTTGGACTAGTTCTGGATGTTCAGGATTTTCTGTATTTCAGGAAGTTTGAGAAACTAAGACCAGCTTAGTTGAATTGGCGTATCACTGCAGACAATACCCAATTAGGAAATTTCATGACAGGGTTAGGAGTGGGACCTAATGGAGAGTGGATTTACTTAAGAGTGGTTTGTGGGTTATCAAATAGGTTTATTCGCTATTCATGATATTGCTACATATACTAGGAGTAGTGCTCCGAATGAGTCAATCCGGATGGGATTCGGATGGATTCGAATCAGATTCGAATTGGATTCGAATCGGTATTGTTTTGATTTCCAAATTAGACAATTAAATGTTTACATCAATAACTTGATGAATAATCATCCAAATTTGATGATCTTGGTGTC
>RBNI01007719.1:0-10029 GCA_003990745.1 Jimgerdemannia flammicorona | reverse complement strand
TGGATTTTTATTGGAAGGGAACCTAGACTATATAGGCCAAAACCCTCCCCCACCACCCATCAAGCACTGCCCCCCCATTAACCTAGGCTAGCTATTGTCCAGCAGCTCGACCATGCCAGGCACAGCAGGGCAAAGTAACCCGCACCTCATTCTGTGCACCATGCTCTCCCTACTACCAGGGGAAACCCAGCCATACGCCAATGACTGAAAGCACATGCCCAAGAACCCAACGTATGTACAAGGCTATGCCTGAGCCAAATAGAATAGCCCCTGCCACCCCAAAGAGAATGACAGGCAAAGAAAAAACCCTCATCAAAGTACAATACGGTGGGTAGGGCCTGGTTCTCCCAGTCGAGATGAGTAGAGGACTTACATGTGAGGCGGGAGGAGACCCCCAATACCCCACTACTCAAGCCTGCGGGCCTTGATCGCATTGCCATATTAGCTCCTGGTTCCAGTTAAGTGCAGCCAAGATGCCTGAAATGGGTAGCCTTGGGCCCCCTGACCCCCCCAGATGACCAGGGCCCAACCCCATGAATTGCCCAAAGAAGCCGAGAGTGACACCTACCACCTAACCACACCGCACCAATCAAAAGGCCCCACTGAAGCAGCACCCGCCCCAGCCCCGACAACTGCCCCCAGCCTGGCACCCTACTGGTCACCATTATCGCCCTTCCTCCTATCTGTGATGGCCATCTCCCTTTCCATCCTGACAACACCCGAAAAGCAGTCACCTACACCAGAACTGCACTCGCTGGGAAGCTCGCCAAAGCCAGAGGGCCCCACCACAGGCACCAAGGACCTGCAGGTAACCTACACTGAGCACTTGACGCCCAAGGTCAGCCGACTCTCTATGTAGCCCGAGACACACCAAGACAACACCTTGTTGGTGATGGCAAAAGGAAGAAGGCACCGCACCAAAATGGGTACACCCCAGATGCAGCTGAAGGCACTGGAATCTGCGAAAAAGTGGAGGAAGCACCGATCTGACACCGATAAAAGGGCAACTCATCACCATTGCCCTCCTCCCACTATGCCCATGCAGACACAGCAAACCAACCTGAGGTAGAGGGGGTAATAATAGGGGAAAGGAGACTCAGAAGGTTGCCTACCAAACCTTGTGACCGGTAAGGTAGTGGAGAAAGGACACCATCTCTACCTGTCCATCACTCTGTTCATAGATCTCTTCCACCAGATGGTGATGTCACTCACCCTAGAGACCCCAACCAACCCACCACCCAGTCAGCATCATTTATATATCATACTTGATCATATGATAAAATTATTATCAGGTCATGTGATTGCTCATTATGTCTCATCTGTTTGTTTGTTCTATTACATCCTTTTCTCCTTAGAAATCAATATCCTCATTAATTTGGAAATTGAGAACTAGGGGAGAGAAAGGTGGAGAGTCTTCCTCAGTATTGTTACCATCTTCTTCAGTGGTAGGGGAGATGGTTGCTGATGGCTTACTGTCCAGAATAGAGAAGTTAATGAGATCTGTAAATGGTTCTTGTATTGGGATGGATACTGGTATAGAGGTTCTCCATCTGATGCAGTTGAGACCATCCAAGTAGAGTTCTTAGTTTATATCCCTGGAGATATCTATTTGAATAGGTAGTCCTTTAAAAAGGTCAGAGAGGCCTTAAAGCCATTGGTCTGGGTTATCATTCAGAAGTAGGCTCCAGTGGGGCTCAATGTTAGTAGACTTGAGGGCAATCCAGGAGTTGGCTTCCTGGGCTACCATGATCTCTAGCTTATCAATCTCAGGAAAAGAGAGGTTCTGGAAATCCTTCAATTGTATATAGTTGAGATTGGGGATTACAAAGAGTGTATGGTACATGATTTGATGGACCTTCTTAGCAAGTCTTTGCTCATGTCTGTCCAGGTGGGTCCAGTCTGAGACCTGGTCAGTAGGTAGGCCATTTGTATGTTGTAGAAGCTGGTGGCTGATTTTGTATTTATGCCAGATCTCTAGACAGCTAGTAGCAAGGTAGGCCCTTTCGATGAGTTTACAGTAGTCAAGAACATATTATCCTAGATCTAGGCTGGAGAGGTTAAGGGCCTCAGAGCAGTGGTTCCTTTCTTGGATAGCGACCTGGATGTATCCAAAGAGGCAGTCAACCTGGCTTGGGAGGGGCTGGCTATAGTGGGCAGTTTGGTAGTGGATAGCAGGTATTCTTGTCTTGTCTTTTCTTTATAATGAGAGAGAGATAAAAGTTACAGGATATTCTTGCCTTGGATATTTATACTTATTCACCTATCTGGTGTAACCTTCTTCTGATCATACTTTTTAGCAAAATGTATAACCTGTTGCTATAAGTGGAGCATATGCTGGTCACATGAGAAAAACTTGATTTCAAAGATATTGCTCCTTGCAGTTGTGGTTACACAGAGTTGACAGATCTTAATTCTCTTTTTTTTTTGTCTAGTTGATACATTTGCAAGGACTGACTATCCTCATCTAGGGTGAGGGCTCTCATTATCATGGCTGGGGGTTCGAACCTCTTGGAAATAGTATTTCTTATGTATAATCCAAGGTAATTTCTAATAATAATATCTGTCATATGGATAGGCTTAGATTGGTTTTGACATTGTTGGCTTTCCTAAGTTCCATATGAAGCATCTGTCATCATCTAGTAGAGATGATACAGATGACATGAAATGGAGTTGTTCAAATATATTTTGCTGTACTATGCTAGATTATCCTTCACCTAAGTGTCTTCTTGTTAATTATATAGTGTTTCTTTTTCTGCAATATTTGGTATTATATATTTCAGATAAGGTATATAGTATCTTATTTACTAGGTGCTCTGATTCTTTAGAGCTGTAGTTCCTTTCTTTGTTAGAGAGTGAGTGTTTCCATATAGTTCTGGAGGACTTTGTATGTATTTTCCAGAGTTTCTTCTTTTTCCCAGGTAGTATCATGGGTAGGGTATCCCTTTCACTTGATGAGGAAAAACCACTTGACTGTTTTGAGGTATTTGCAGATCTTATGGTCAAGTGCTTCCTCAATTTCGAATTTCTTATAATCATTGATCCTAATTGGGGATAGAGGTGGAACTGTATGCTCAGGGAATGAGTTCTCATAGTAGTCCACTAATTGGCTGATATGGAATACTGGGTGTACTCAGATATTGTAGAGAAGTTACAACTTATAGTTGACTTCACTGACTTTTTCCACAATCTTGTATAGTTCAATTCTTCTAGCATAGAGTTTCTTAGCAGGTTGTTGTGCTAGAGTGTCTGGGTAGAGGTGATCTGTTCTAAGTATGACCATGTCACCAATGATGTAGGAGACTTCTCTTCACTTCAAGTTCACATACTTAGTCTGGTAGTCTTGTACTTCTATAAGAGTATCTATTATCATTCAGGTAAGATCAGAAATGGTCTCAGCCAGATATTGGGCTGCTGGGACTGCTGATTTCACAGTAATACTTGGGGTCCTTGAGTGTTGACCATAGTTCAAAAAGAATGGAGTCTTCTTCATAGAGGTTTACTGGCTATTATTGTAGGCAAACTCAGCATGAGCTAGGTACTTGTCCCAATCATTCTGCTTGTAACAGTAGAAGATGCTAAGCATTTGCTTGAGGATTCTGTTGGTTCACTTAGTTTGACCATTAGTCTGAGGGTGGTAGGCAGTAGAGAACTTCAGCTTAGTTCTATAGAGAGTGAAGAATGCCTTCCAGAAGTTACTTGTAAACTTGGCATCTCAGTCAGATACAATGGTACTAGGCATACCATATAGCCTGAATACTTAGTTGAGGAAAATATCAGTAATCTCTAGTGCTATAGCAGTGGTCTTAGTGGGTGCAAAATAGGCTTGTTTGCTTAGGTGGTCTACAAATACTACAATGGCATCCCATCCTGCTTTAGTCTTGGGGAGCTGAACAATAAAGTCCATTACAATCTGATCCCAGTTATGACTTGGAATAGGCAGAGGTTGCAGAAGTCCTGCTGGTAGCTTATTACTACTCTTGAACCTTTGGTATATCTTACATGAGGCCACAAAGTCTTTTATATCCTTGGTCATCTTTGGCTAGTAGAACTCTCTTGAGAGGAGATTGTAGGTCTTCTTGAAACCAAAATATCCTGCTATAGGAGTATCATGGAGTTTCTGCATGATCTTGAGCTACAGAGTATCATTGTTGGGCACAACTACTCTGTCATGATCTCTGTAGATAAGTCCATTATAGTAAGTGAATCTCTTGGACATTTGTCTCATAGGTTCTGGGATCTTGGCCTCTGGGTCTTGGCAGAATTGAAGGAAATTCATCAGGGGGCTGTCTTGCTGGTAGCCATCCTTGATCATCTAGATAAGGTTTCCAATTATCTCAATAATGAAGACAAGTTTATCTTCCATGTATCTGAAGAAACTATCAACCACACAGTTGGTTTTGCCTGAGATATACTTGATTTTCATATCAAAGTTAGTAATGATTTCTATCCAGTGGACTTGTCTGTAGGTCAGCATGGGCTGTGTATAGATATACCATAGAGTATGGTAGTTAGTGTAGACCACAAATAGTTATCCTAGGAGAAAATAGTACCATTCTTAGAGGGCAGTGACAATGGCCAGGAGTTCCTTCTCATGGGTAGTATACCAGGTCTCAGCTGACTTGAGCTTTTGGGAAAGGTAGGCCACTGGGCGATCTTCTTGGCTGAGCACTGCCCCAATGGCAATATCAGAGGCATCCATGGTCAGAGTGAATGGCCTAGTAGGATCAGGTGCAATTAGCACTAGGGCCTCAGTAAGAAGTCTCTTGAGATGGTCCATAATCTGAGTATATTCAGGGGTCCATTCAGTCTTGATGTTAACTCCTTTGTGGGCCAGGTTGATCAATGAGGCTGCAATAGCAGAATATTCTTAGATAAACCTTTGATAGTAACCAGCAATATCCAGAAAGTACTAGAGTAGCTTGAGAGTAGTGGGGATAGAGATATCCTTAATGGCTGATATCTTTCAGGGATCTATATTGATACCTTCAGCAGAAATGATATATCCTAGGTACTTGATCTGGTCTTGATAGAACCTATACTTGCTCATTTTGGCATAGAGCTGGTGTTCTTGTAGAAGGGTCATTATCTGTCTGAGGTGGGTGAAGTATAACTCCACTGTTTCACTATAGATTAGTATATCATCAATATATACAAGAACACAGATATTGAGGAGTAGTTCAAAGATATCATTCATCAGATACTAGAATGTTACTAGTGCATTGGTCAAACCAAAAGGCATGACTCAGAACTGGTAGTATCCAAACCATATTCAAAAAGCTATCTTTTCAATATCCTTCTCATCAATGAGAATCTGGTGGTAGCCATTTCACAAGTCTAGTAGAGAAAAGGTCTTGACCTTGAAGATTTGGTATAACAACTCATCAATCCTGGACAGAGCATACCAGTTTTTGATAGTGATCTTGTTGAGGGCTCTATAGTCAATATACATTTACAGAGAGCTAACCTTCTTTTTGACAAATAGAATGAGGGCTCCAAATAGAGAGTAACTGGGTTCAATATATCTTTGGGCCAGTAGTTTGGTTAACTCATCCTTGAGGGTCTTGAGTTTGAATTGGGCCAGTTGATAGATACTCTTGTATGGGGGTTCAGATCCTAGAATGAGATCAATTCTATGCTGAATTTGGCATTTGGGTGGAAGTCCTTGAGGGTCCTGGAATACATCTTGGAATTTCTTGAATAGTTCTTGAGCTTCTGTTGAGATTGGACTACTTGTAGCTTTAGTGACTTCTTGTACTATACAGATGAAGTAGGTGTTTCCTTTTTTTTGAGAGAGTCTCTTCATTTGGATGGCAGAGATGATTTTGATTCCTTGATGGTTGGTACCTTCCTGGGGTGTCAGAGTGATCTTTCTGCCTTCATGGGTCAGGTTAACCTCATTGGTTCTCCAGTTGATGTCTAGGTTGTACTGGGTCAACCAGACTTTTCCTAAGATAATGTCTTGTCCTGGGAGGTCTACAATACTGAAGTCCAACTTCTCTTGATATTTACCAATCTTAAGCAAGAGATCTTTGCAGATCTTGGTCAGTGGTGCAGTCTTACTATTACCAAAGATAACACTTCTTTTCTCATTAGTTGGTCTGCTTTGGGCTCCAATCCTCTTAGCAGTCTTGGTACTGATATAGTTTCCAGTAGTACTGCTATCAAGCAAGACATTGACATTCTGTCTGTAGACTTGGCCTGTAAACTTAATACAACTGTCCTCCTTTTTGATGATATTGAGCTCTTCATCCTCATTGTTGTCCCAATTGCTGTCAGTCTCCTTGAAGTCAGTTTCTCTCCATCCTTTACAAGGAGGGTGGTCTTGTTTGGGTTCTTCAGTCTGTTGGGCT
Source organism: Jimgerdemannia flammicorona (assembly GCA_003990745.1). NCBI lineage: Eukaryota > Fungi > Mucoromycota > Endogonomycetes > Endogonales > Endogonaceae > Jimgerdemannia > Jimgerdemannia flammicorona. The sequence goes on along the minus strand of RBNI01007719.1, from coordinate 3,679 downwards.
TGATACTTCTTAGATTGAATTTTGAAAACTTTGGAGAAGTATGCATGATATTTACCAACATATTTCATGCAGTACATTCAAATAGAATGAGGGCATTGTCTACATGGTATATAATCATCTGCAATTCTCTTATACCAGTTTTCATTATCTTCCTTCATGGTAGTGACCTTTTGACTAGGAGGTTTGTTAGTTGATCCAAACTCTTTCTTGCTATAGTCTATCTGGGAGAGCTCAGGGACTTCTTCAATGATAAGATCTTGATGGATTTCTTCAATGATTGCTTGGGAAATCCTTTGGTCTACTTTGACTTCAAATGATGTGTCTCCAAAATTTCACAAGGTGACATGGATTTCACCAGTAAATCCTTGGTCAACTACTCCTTCTAGCCCAATGTTGAACTCTTTAACTAGGCTACTTTGCTCAGCAAGACAGATGTATGTACCTTTGGAAGCTTGTATTGCAATCCCTGTTCACACTATAGCATTGATACTTGGTGGAATAGTGAGGTCTTGGCTACTATAGAGGTCATATCTGGCATCAGTGAGATGAGCCTTAGTGGGGATGGTAGCCTTGTACCATATCTTCTATACTTTGATAACATTCTTGGAGTTCTTCTTTCCTGGACCTTCTCCAATAACAGTAATGTTCTGGTTACTGGATTCGCCTGATCTGTTTCTCTTCTCAGGGTATTTGAATGAGATATATCCTGTCTTCTTGCAGATGAAGCACAATCCTTTTTCATGGAGCTGCTTCTTTTTATCCTCAGTGAGAGGTCTGAGTTCTCTGGAGTTTGCTGATTCCTTTGATCATATTTTTGGTTATTCCTTTGATCATTTCTCCTGGTAGGATTCCTCATATCTTGGTTATTCTTCTTATGTTCTTGATTTCATGAGGCTTGTGCAGCAAGGATTTTGCAGGCTCTTCTTTGCACTTGGGCAAAGCACTATGAATAGTGGGGACATCCTTGGGGGAGGCCATGTTCCTTGATCTTCTGAGTGAGCCAGTCTGGTAGGGCTGCAAAGAGATGGTTGTCTCTGGTACCATTGATGGCCAAATTGTTCTCCTGGTAGGTAAGTCCAACAGTTTTAAGGTAGGCATCTATTCTAGTGGCAAAGGTTTCTAGATCCTCCTCGCTATTCTTGTAGAACTTCATCTGAGATAGTTTATTCCAAGTTTTTTATATGTAGGCTGTATTTTGGAATTTGGTCAGTAGTAGTGCCTTGAGTCCTGGGCCTGTTTCATAGTCATCCCAACCTGGTCTATTGTTGGCAGGTACTTGTCCATTGACTTGAGGGCGGTTTTCTCAGATTACTGGGTATTGTTCCAAGGTATGCCAGAATTCAGCTACTGTTCCAGTAAAGAATGTGGCTACTGTTTCCACTTATGCTACTGATGTGGTAAACAACTGTTGAAGGATATTGTTCTAGTTATTGGTGAGCATTCCTATAGATACTTGGTTATCATTCCATTGGTTTGCTCAATAACCTGTATCAACTGCATTGATGAAGTTTTCGATGTTGCTGTTTTTTTCACTGAATGTTGGGATTTGCAAGATCTTGATTGGCTTGTTCTGTTCAGCAATCTGTCCTACTATCTCTGCTAGTGTGGCTAGCTGGGTAGTTAGTGCTACAATGTTGGCATCTACTATTATATTGACTATTGGTTGTAGTTCTGTAGGGGTAGATTCTCCTGAAGATTGTTCTGTTTGGTGGGGTTTCAGTGCTATATGACTTGGGGTTACTTGATTCCTAGATATTAGATCAAAGAGTCCTGTGAGAGAGGGTAAACCAAACCTCTGTATAGGTGGCTGGGTTGGTTCTGGGGTCTGATCTTCTTGACCTGTAGTTTCTTGGTAAATTCCTAGACCTGCTATTCCTAGTTAGCTATCATCAGACTAGTAACTTGTAGAGTCTTTATCTGACTCTCTTTTCTGATGAGATAGTGCATCCTTATACTGACTAGGTCCTTCAAAGAGAATATCAGTTTCTGGCTGAGTAGATGGGCCTGCTCCTTGTTCAGCAGTAGGGGATGGGTGGCCTGCTTGCTTGTTCTCATACCTAGTTATGGTAGAGACATAGTATATAACTAGCCTGTAGTAGAGTGAGGTCTTGGTAGGGATATGATGATATCTGTCAGAGATAATCTACTCAACAGCTGCCTCTCTTGCAGCAGAGGGTATAATGTAATCTAGAAAATCCTGGATGACTGCAGCAGTAGATTCTGGAGTCTTAGTGATTCCAATATATCCATGGAAGAGTTCATAGAACCTACAGTGGCTGATTATATTCCTAAGTCCTGGGTGGTAAGTCCTAAAGGCCTGGTATAGATCCTTGTAAGTCTGGTCAATTATAAGCTAGTGGGTCTCTGGGTCTGTGGTTTCCTGGTACCATTTGGTCCTAATGGCAAGGGCTTCTTTGGCTTTGGTTTGAGGATCCACAGTTGGTTCTGGGGGTTACTCCTGTCCAAGGTTGGTCTTGTTCCAACTTCTTATAAGTGTGTTCTTGGTGCCTTTTTGACTAGTAATCTGCTATTACCAAGTTGTAATAACTCTCACTTCTACCTCTCTCTTATCCTTTGGATAATTAGAGAAGTAAGACTATTACTTAGAGACTTAGTACACAATGTGTACCAAGAAGCCTTCAGTTTGAGGAAGCACTCACTTAAAGTAGTTGTAGCAGCAGTATCTTATCTTTTAAAGATCTTTCTCTTTTGCCCTATCTTTCAAGAATCTTGTTCTTTGCTATATACAGACTGAATTCACCTTGGAATTCAGATTAAAAGGGTCTATTTAAGTCTTTGGGGATTTATATACCAGTCTCAGTTCTGGCAGAAGTTAGCTAGGCTTCTAGAGTTTAGTTAGAAATACTAGAGTCACTTAGGTGTCATTACTAAGACTTAGAGAAATATATATGTAGAGGGGGAACTTGATTCTTGTATCAAGGACTGAATAAAACTGCTTTATTTCAGATAGAAACTGGGGGGTATTTATACAAGTTGGTTCATGATTTCTGACTAAGTATGAGTGACTAATTTGGTAACTATAGTGAGGTTTGTAATCACAGCATCTCTCTCTCTGGTACCTCTCGGGTTATACAACGTTCGGGAAGCAACTACAACATCGTTTTGGAGAAAAAGAGACTAGCAACATGGTGATCAACAAGCAATCTGAGGTGCATACTGGGTAGGGCGGCCCAAGCACATTCAACTGGCAGCAAGTGGGGAGGGGCCCTGGCCTGGGGGGAGGGATGAGGGGGCTGCTGGAAGGTGGGCGCAGAAGGGGAGGAGGTGGTAGTGGTAGACAAGGATCTGGAAGGGCGAGTTTTGCTGAGATGGTGAAGGGGAGGAGGCAGGCGTCAGGGCTGGAGGGTTGGTTGAAGAAAGGCAAGGAGACGGAGATGGCGTCTGTACTTGGGGAGTGGCCCTTGGTGGAGGGGGTGGTGGGGCTGGAGGTGTAGTGGCTGGGGGGGGTGTGATGGCTGATGGCGACGGGACTGCTGATCTGGAAAAAAATCCAGATGTGACTGTGGATGGTGTGGCTGAGAGGAGGGGGCTCAGGAGACAAGGGGATTTGGCAGATGGTGTGATGGGCCTAGCGGTGGCACCGTTACTCAAGAAATCGATTTCAGCATTCACGGTGACACTGTGCTTCCGGGGCCTCATGGTGACAGTGAAAATGGTC
>RBNI01007718.1:0-10030 GCA_003990745.1 Jimgerdemannia flammicorona | reverse complement strand
ATTTATACAAAATATAATTCAATAGTTGCTAAGATATAAAGCTAAATATAAATTCCAATAACTAAAATAAAATGCCAGAACAGGAAAAACTGCTAAGTTTCAGAGTCAGTACTGATGGTTGTACAGGTTCAGGATGCTGGTATAATTTCAGTAGTACAGAAAAATGGTGCTGAAATAATTCAGTATCATGTCAGAATGCCAGTGCTGGTATAATTCAGTATTACATCAGAATACCAGTGCTGGCATAATTCAGTATTACATCAGAATGCCAGTGCTGGCATAATTCAGTATCACTAAAGGACTTTAGAGCAGAATGTTCAAGACCATAGGGGCTTTATCTTCATCAGAGGTCAGAATGTCTTCAAAGGAGATAAGGTCCATGAATTCATCATCATTACATAGGTTGCATGTTTTGTGTATATTGCATGTCTCATATATGTCATACATCTTACATATATTACATGGGATGATGTCATTGCTAATGATATCATTATATTCAGTAGCGAGAACAAGGAGGTCTGGGGCTCTCCAGTCTATGAGGTTTTTTTCCACAAAATAGAGAACAAATATGAGGTCTTAGAGAGATCTAATCTGGATGCTTGAGCCTTGGAATACTGAGATCAATCCTTGCAGAAATTGGTCTGAGTTGTCCTGGAGGATAGGATGCCAGAAGTCTTCTACTTCATCACTGTCGAGGGTGATAGTGGACTGGGCTTCTGTAGCCACCCTAGCTTCTAGTGTATTGATATGGTGGGCTGACAGATCTCTGAAGTCTGAGACTCTAATATACTTCAAGTTGGAGATTGATTATGATGTATGCCTGAAGATCTGATGGATCTTCTTAGCTGTCCTTGTTTCACATATATCTATGGAAGTAGTATCTTATAGCTCTTGAGTGCTGGCCTGTGAGAACTCCCAGCAGAGAAGGTTTCCTATTTCGTACTTCTGCCACATTTGGAGGCATTTGGTAGTAATGGTGATCCTTGTTTCCATTTCATGGTGGTAGAGGATATAATGATAAGGGTCACCAATACTTAGATTGATACTAGGGATCCTTCTTGAGTGGGTTCTCATGGCTCTTCTGATGTCTTAGAACATCCTTTCTTTGACTGAGATATTTGGTGATTCCTTGATCTTGAGATTTGGTGAGCAGCAGGCATTTTATTTATGATAAGTCTTTGAGCTATTTTGGGATTGGTGGGTCTTATTGGTTGCTGCTACTGTAGTTCCTTGATCCTTCTTTTATATTCCTCAAGATACTCATACTATAGTCACAATGACTCACAGTTGGTCATCATTGCTCATCTCATATGCCATATGATCTTCTTGTACTCTGATCTAGTGGCTTGTAAGGAAAGGCTGTCTCCTGTACTGATGTCATTATTCTGGAGTCATCATTACATCTTTCTCCTGAATAAGGATCTTCTTGAGCATCCTTATTCATTGATCCAGTCTTGAAAAATTTTCTGATCCCATAACCTCTGGCAAGAAGTTGAAAAGTGGTGTTTATAGGCTGGTATCTTCTCTTTGTATTTTGGTGTGATGGTGAAGAGTCACTCTCTTCATATAGAGCAAGGGTCTGATTCTGATCTTGACCAATCAGTTAATGGTTTGAACTCTGCTGACTTTGAAAGTCTCATGGATGAGTAGTTGCTGGTGCCATATTCCTTAGAGAATAGTCCAGACAGATAGCCTACTAGTTATGAAATATACTATTATGATTTGTGGACTAGAATCTCATGGACAGTCATCATGTTTTGCTTCTCTTATATAGGTTCATGGTACTTCTTGAGTCTGTTCCTATGTACTGTGGTAGGCAGTATAGTCTCTGAGATTTTTTTAAGCCAGAAGGTAGTTCCCTTAATATATATCTTGCACATAGAAGAGTCCTTTTCATTGGGCTCCAGTTTTCACAACTATGAGGCTTTTATCATATTTCAATACAGTAGGACCTTTTCTCCAATTTGGATGGGTTCTAGGGTCTTGTGATTCTTTTCTGCATTCTTTCTTATCAGCACTTGTAACTTGATGATATAATTTTCAGCCTTCTTCCTGATTTGGTATAGTCTCCAGATTTCTGCATCAACCCATCTCCAAGTTAGGTCTAGATTTGTGGCTGAGGTTCCATCAGAATCTTCTTTTCCAAAGAGCAGTTCTCTTGGGGTAAAGTGTGTGCTCTGTGACCATATGTCTTATAGGACAGAGAGGGCAGTTGGGAGGTAGTTATCCCAATTCTCATATATCTCTGAGATCTTCACCAGAATGTTCTTGAGGGTCTTATTGGTTCTCTCTGTCTGTCCATTTTCTTGAGGGTGGTACATAGTAGTCTTGATGTACTGAATCTTATATTTCTGATATATTATCCATGGAATCCATTGACAAATTCTGTGCCATGGTCTGTTGTGATTTGCTTTAGTGTCTTGTAGTGGCAGATGATTTCTTGGTGCAGGAAGTCAGCTATAGAGAGAGCATTGGCTTCTTGTAATACTCCTGCTTCTATCCATTTGGTAAAGAGGTCTACAATAACTATAATATAGCAGTTTCCTGATAGTATTACTGGTAGTGGCCCAATGATATCTATTGCAATGTGGTGGAAGAGGATAGGCTCAATTCTTGATGACCCAGGTGCCTGGTCTTGCTGATCTTATTTCTGTTTTTGGCACTTATTACACCCTTTGACAAATTGGTGTAGGTCTTCTTTCATTTTGGGCTACTACATAGTTCTTCTTATCTTGTTGCATGTGTTGGTTCCTCCTAGGTATCCTTACTCATATACTTCCTTCATTATTTGATACTTCTTGTATTCAGGTATTACTAGCTTTTCTCCTTTTCTGAGTATAGTATTATCTAGTTCAAACTGTTTCCAAGTCTGGTTGATGATGGTGATTGTCCAGGGTTCAAGGTGATTGGGTATCTTCCACTGCCTAAGGTAGCTGATTAATCTATAGTATAACTCCTTATTCATATTAGATAGTCTTGATGGGGGTGTTTTGGGGTATCCTTGAGAGTGTATTAGCATTGGTATTGATTCTTCCTGAGTAGTGCTTGACAGTATAGTCATACTCTTGCAGCCTGTAGATCTATCTGACATATATTCCTTTGAGGTTCAGAGTGTGGAATAGCCAGATAAGAGCAGAATAGTCTGTTTGAATGGTGAAGTGTTTCTCAGCTAGATAGTAGTGGAACTTGTCTACCACCCAAACTACTGCTAAGCATTTGAGCTTACATGACTTATAGTTCTATTCTGCTCTGCAGGTACCTTGGCTTGCATAGGAGATGACATATTCATGTTTATCTTTCTTCTGAGCTAGGACTGCTTCAAGTCCTATAGCACTTGCATCTGTCTGCAGGGTGAATTCTAGGTTCCAATCTGGTCTTCTGAGGATAGGTGCTTGGGTCAATCTGGTCTGGAGTTTATTGAAGATTTCTTGGTATTCCTTGGTCCATTCAAATTTGGTTTCCTTCTTCAGTAGCTTGTAGATAGGTGCTGCAATGTTAGAGTATCCTTTGATAAATCTTCTGTAGTAGCTGGCCAGTCCAAGGAAGGCATGGACTTCTGTGGTTATTCTGGGTCTCAGGTAGGCTGCAACAGCCTCAATCTTTATGAGGTCTGTGTGGATTTCAGTCTGGTTGATGAGGTGTCCTAGATAGGTGATTTCCTAAGCTGCAAACTTACATTTCTTGGGCTTGATATAGAGGCCATGCTCCTTGAGCTTCTTGAGAGCTAGCTGTATGTAGTTGACATATTTCTGTACAGTGTTGCTGAAGATGATCATATCATCAATATAGACAAAGAGCTATTTTCCAATCTCATTGCTGAAGACTCTGTTCATCATTCACTGAAAACTTACTGGGACATTGCACATTCTAAATGGCATTTGCAGGTAGATATAGGTGGTATCAGGTGCAATGAAGACTGATTTCTCACTGGCATCTTGAGTGAGACCAATCTGATGGAAGTCTGAAAACAGATCCAAGGTAGTGTAGTATTTGGCTTTGTTTTCAAGAGTGGTAAGGATTTCTTGAATATTTGGCAAGGGCTGCCTATCCTTCTTGGTGATGGCATTGAGCTTCCTGTAGTTAATACAGAGTCTTGGTACAAACTCTCCAGGCTTGCTTCCTTTCTTTGGGGCAAGGATAATGGGTGAAGCCCAGAGACTGATAGCTTGCTTGATGATTCTGGCTTCTTCTATTTCCTTGAGTTCTGCTCACAGCCATTCTCTGTAGGCAGGTGGTATAGGTCTGGTCTTCTGGTAGATGGGCCACCACCTTTCACTAGTAACATTCAGGTGACACAAGACTCAAGCAATACTTTCGACAACGTTTTTGGTGAAAGGTGACTAGCAACATGGTGAGCAATGACCATACAGGTGCACGTACTAGGTTGGGTGGATCTAGGGCCTTTGACTGGCAGCAGGTGGGAAGGGGTTATGGCCTGAGGATGGGGGCCTTCGGAGGACCAAAGAATGAGGAAGGCTCTGGAGGGGGGCCGGTGCCCGGTGGCAATGGGGGAAGATCTGGTCTCCCAAGTTTCGCTAACAAGGTTAAGGAGAGTGGATGGCCAGTGGGTAGTAGGGCTGGTGGTGCTGAGGGGAAGGGCAAGGCAAGCCTTGAGAGGGGGGGTGGTGCTCTGGCTGGGAGTGTAGGTATAGAGGCTGGAGGTATGGTGGCTGGGGGTGTGACTGCTGATGGGAGTGTGACAGGGAATCAGGAAAAAAAAAGAGATGTGACAGCTGATGGCCAGGTGGGGCAGGGGTTCCCGATGTGGAAGGGGGACCTGGCGGATGGTGTAATGGGGCTGGTGGTGGCACCATTACTCAAGAAGTCGATCTCGGAGTTTGCAGTGACCTTGTGCTTTCGGGGCTTAGCAGTGACGGCAAGGATGGTTCTGGGGCTTGTTTCAAAGCAGGTGGCTGGGGTGGCTTCAGTGAAGTTCTTGAAGGGGCTGGAGGGGGTCGAGGTGGGCTTTGAGGAGGTCGGTCCACTGGATGAGACACTGAAGACTGGAGTTGTGGTTGGAGAGGTGGTGGTCCCCATGGTATGGTGCTTGTGATGGGACCCCAGGGTGGTGCAGCTTCTGGTGAAGGAGGTGTCCACAGTGACTAAGGAGGAGACTAGGAAGAGGGTGGAGGAGGTGATGATTGAGTATGGTGACATGGTGGACATCGGCTTTCAGGTGTAGGAGGGAACTATGATCAGGATAGGCGACATTGATGTAAGGATTCGGCTGGCGGGAAAGGAGGCCACAGAGAAGGCAAGTGACTGGCCCTTGGTGCTGATGTGGGGGGCTGTTGTCTGCAAGGTGTCAAGGGTGAAAGGGAGCGAAGAGGAGGAGGAGGACTTGTTGGAGGCGCTGGAGGAGTTGAGTGGTGCTATAGAGAGGAGGGCGAAGGTCTGGAAACTGTATGAGGAGTCGATGCATCTGGAGGTTGTGGGCGGGAAGCATATCTGTATAGATAAGAAGCAGTGGGAGCAGGCCCAGAGATACAAGAGGCAGAGGGAGCTGTTGGCAAGTATGACAGGAGGGGTGAAGAAGATGTCAGTTGGAGCTGAGGAGTCGGGAGGTACGAAGACCAGCATCTGGGCTAGTAAAGGAGGAGAAGAGATAGAGGTGAAGGAGGCAGGGACTGGGGGGATACTGGACAAGAACCCATTTGCTGATGGTACCTTCGAAGTGTGGGAGCCAGAGTTGGATGCCACCCCCCCCCCACTTATCAGGAGGGGCCTAGTTGGGAAGAGAGGGACGACAGGGGATACACGGATGCAGGGGGCCCAGCAGGTGCACTTTGGGGTCCCTGATATGGGGCAAGGGGGTCAGGTGGTGGTAGTTGGCGAGGACGAGCTGGTGGATGTCTCTGAGGAGGAGTGGGATGAGGCTGCCAGTATAGGTGCTGATACTACGATGCTGGATGCAGGGCGGTCAGGGACTCCAGGAGGAAAGGAGGTGGGGAACTTGTTGTGGATGTGCAAGGTGATGGATAATCTTGCAGCAGATGCTTTGGGAGAAGTGGACCTGCAGGCGATGCCTGAGGAATATTGGGCACAGATTCTGTGTGGTGATGGAATGGTGGAGGCACTGAAGGTGGAGATTCTGGGTATTTTCCTGGAGGAGGAGGGGTATGAGGTGGATGAGGTGAGGAAGGCAGAGCTGGGGGTGGTTGCTGGTGAGCGGGCGGCCTATTGCTGGGCTGAATGTCATGGTTTGCAGCTCTGGCAGGAGGCCTGTCTGGAGTATCGCGAGGAATTTGAGGAGTATGAAGATGGGGCAATGGCAGAACTTCTGGGAGCATTGGTGGCACAGGAAGCAGGGGAGAGGGAACTAGCTGCTGAACATGACTTGGACATGGTGCAGGAGGAGCGGAATGCAGACTTGTAGAGGATGGGACCATGATATATCATTATTCCCTATAAACAGTATAACCAACATTTTCTCATTGAATGTGAATGGTCCAGGCAGTGTAAGAACATTTTTACTTAGCTCAAGAGATTGGAGGCTGATCTCTTTTTACTACAGGATGTTAGATGTGAAGATGAGGATGATCGGGTAGAATGGACTAGGGAATGGGGTGGGGCTGCTGCTTGGTTTGGAAAGGTAGCAATTTTGGTGAGGAAGGGTAGAGGTGACTTGGGGGGAATCAGGAGCTGGGGTGATTGCTTGGTCTGGGGAGATTGGCATCAGCCAGAGTGGGAATCAGTGAAGGTGGGCTCTTGCTACTACCCTGCAGATAGGGGTGAGAGGACTGCATAGATTAGGGGGCTGCTGGAGGAGGGTATTCTCTTGGAGGAAGGGGTCAATATGCTTGGTGGGGACTTTAATATGGTTCGGGATCAGTGTCTGGACAGGACTGATGGAGGGAGGAGTGCTGGGGGTAGAAGTGGAGGTCTGGATGCATAGAAGGAGGTGGAGACGTTGAGCTTCTTGGGGGATATGGGCAGGACTAGGTGGGGTGATGCCAGGGTCTACATGCATTGGGTGAATGGCTTGGGCACAAGGATTGACTGGATTCTGACAGTGGAGTGTTGGGGTTTGGATGTTTGGAGGGCATTGGAGGTGGAGTGGTGCCTATGGTCTGATCATTGGAGACTGTTGGGGCAGGAGCAGTTTGGGGGGAGTGGAGATGGACCCAGACATTGGCACCTTAACTCCTCCCTGCTGGCTGAGAAGGGGTTGTGGGATTTGTGGGTAGAGGACATTCAGGTGAAGGTTGTCAATTGGGGGCATGAGGGTTTGCTGGTGGCTGTCCACTGGATGAGAATGAAAGAGGCTGCGAGGGTTTATTGGGGAGGGGCTGGTAGAGAGGCCGGGAGGCAGAGGAGGAGGCGCATGAGGTGTGCTTCCAGCAGGCTGAGGAGACTACAAATGGATTGGGCGGATTTGCTCACTATTGTCGAGATGGAGGATTGGAGGATCGAGAGGGCGAAATTGGAGATAGTGGAACTACAACAGGTGTTGAGGGAAGAGGAGGAGACTCATATGTGGGGCATGGCTGCAAGGCTATGATGGCAGGGGCTTGAGGAGGGTGAGCGGTCTTCTAGGTACTTATCAAGACTTCTCAAAGCTAGGAGAGTGCAACATCAGTGGGATGGGGTCCTGGATGCTGATGGGGACATGCTATATGGCATGCAACAAATCTTAGGGGAGTTGAAGGAGAGATGGCAGGGCCTGTGGAGTGAGGGAGAAGGGGGTGTTGATGAAGCAGAGATTGCGGACACACTAGAAGAGTGGAGGCCTCCACAAGTAGCTGGATTGGGTGACTTGATCTTACCGGTACAGAGAGAGGAGATCCAAAGTGTCCTGGCAGCAACTAAACTTGGGATGGTACTAGGGGAGGATGGACTGCCATGGGACTTCTGGAAGAAGATGGTAAATGTCCCCAGAGTGTTGGGTGAGATGGCTGCTCTCTGTGACCATGTCCTTCAGAGCAGTGAGTGGGTTGGAGAGCAAGATCTTGGGCTGGTGGCCTTATTGTACAAGGACAAGGGGAGGTGGGAAGACTAGAAGAACTGGAGGCTGATCATACTTCTGGACATGGACAGGAAGATGATGCCTAAGATGATTGTCACAAGGCTGTAGAAAGTTGTCCAACAGGTGCTGGGGGAGGAGCAGCAGAGCTTTATTGGGAGCAGACTTATACAAGATGGGACTGCATGGGTTCATGGTGTTATTGAAGGGGCCCAGGCTTGTGGCTTGGATGGAAGGTTGGTCTTTTTGGACCAGGAGAAGGCCTATGACTGAGTATGGTGGGTGTGGCTGAGCAAGGTATTGGACCGAATTGGGGTTCCCCCAAGGTTTAGGGCCTCTATGATAAGTCTGCTAGAGAGCAGTCAGGCAGCTCTGACATATAATGGTCACTGTGGGAGGGCATTTTTCTTGGGAAGAGGAGTTCCACAGGGGGACCCTCTGTCCCCTATTCTTTATGCCCTTTTGCTGGAGCCATTGATGGATAGGATTTGCCGGAAGGTGGCAGAGCTCTCTATGTATGGTATTGTGTGGAAGGTGGGGGCCTTTGCTGATGATATGGTGGTTGGACTTGGGTCTGTGGCTGATGTAGAGGCACTTCAGGAGACTGTGGAATAGTATGAGGCCCACTCGGGGGTGAAGCTCAACTGGCATAAGTGTGAAACAATGGTGCTAGGGAATGGGCTAGTGGGTGGGGATGTCATTGGAACAATTGTTCCTACTGGTGAGGTAGTGCAGTATCTGGGTATCTTCCTCTCTGTATATGGCTCTGTCTTGCCATGAGTGTGGTGGGAGAGCAGGGTGAACATTTGGGGAGAGGCCCTTCGAGGGTGGGGAGGCTGCCATATCTCGCTAGCAGGGCGGGTGTCAATCCTGAATATATATTGGTTCCCCAAGCTGTGGTATGTGACGTATCACCTCGACTTCCTAGTGTGGGTAGTGAAGAAGCTGATGAAGGTGGCTAGAGATTGGATCTGGGCAGGGAGGAGGTCCCAGGTCAGTTGGGATACTCTTGCGAGGCCAGTAGTGAGGGGGGGTCTTGGACTGGTGGACTTTCCTAAGAGGATGCACTACTTGTGAGCCTGGTAGTTGAAGAGAGCTGTGGAACTGTAGGGTGGTGGTTGGGTACCTCTGTTGCAGAAGGTATGAGAGATGTGAACATCTCCTCGGGGGTCCTCAGGTGATCTGCTCTCTTTGGTGAGGCTGAATGGCACTAGGCGGCTGCAGTTCAAGGGCTTTTGGTAGGGCATGGCTGATGGAGCACACTGAATTGGCCTGCGCTGGCAAGGCAATGAGGGGGAGGAGGTGTGGGGGCCTAATATGTGGCATTGGGATAGATTGCTCCTGGGGGGTGCCCCACTTGCTATGTTCGATATTGGGAAGGGAGTAGAGTGTCAGCAGGGGCTTGGCCAGGACCTTTGGCTGAGTGGCTGGCAGGCAGCAGGGATCAGTGAGGAGTGGGACTGTGCTGGTATCTGGTCTTGGAGTGCTGAGGTATGGAGGTGGCTTCCCCCCAAGTTCTGGGTGGTATGGTGGAGAATGTTGTGGAGGAATATCATGCTGAATTTCCATTCAGGGCATTTGGTGGATGGTGGACATTTTGACTGTGAGGAGTGTTATGATATTGGGCAAGCTGGGGGTTATGTACAGATGCCAGAATATTGGCTGGGAGAGTGTGAGGTTTTGGGGGAATTTTGGGCTACAATAGGAGATAGACTGGGTGTGGGGCAAAGGCTGGTGGAGGAGGGGGATCACTGGGAGGATTTGAGATCTCAGCTTGTAGGTGGGGTGGGTGATAGTTGGCTCACTATAGGGTGGATACTAGCAATATGGGTGGGAATGGCGGGTCATTGGCTCTTTGTTTTTGAGGAGAGGAAGTGGTTGGGACTACAGGAGAAGGTATTAAGGTGGGAGGAGCTGTTGGGGGATCTGCTGACTGGATGGTGGGTGGGTTGGGGTCCTCAGAGGGGCTGACATTGTGGTCTGGTGGTAAAGATCTGTGAGCAGAGTGGTGGGAGGGTGGCGATGGTGTTGGACAAAGTGGTCTTTCATCAGGAAGGGGTAGGGGGG
>RBNI01007717.1:0-10031 GCA_003990745.1 Jimgerdemannia flammicorona | reverse complement strand
CCCACCACCCACCAAGCACTGCCCCCCCATTAACCTAGGCTAGCTATTGTCCAGCAGCTCGACCATGCCAGGTGCAGCAGGGCCTATGTTGGCCCGCACCTCATTCTGTGCACCATGCTCTCCCTACCACCAGGGGAATCCAACCATACACCAACGACCGAAAGCGCACGCCTGAGAACCCATCGTATGTACAAGGCCATGCCTGAGCTGAATAGAATAGCCCCTGCCACCCCAAAGAGAATGACAGGCAAAGAAAAAACCCTCATCAAAGCACAACATGGTGGGTAGGGCCTGGTTCTCCCAGATGAGGTGAGTAAAGGACTTACACATTCAGTTTGATAGTATAATAGTAACCTCAGAATAGTGATATCATTATAGAAGACAGTCTTTCTTTACAAGCCACTAGATTAGAATATAAGAAGATTATATAGCATAACTTATCCAGGCTACAAGATGAGCAATGATGACTAATCATAAGTCACCATGATTACAAGATAGACATCTCAAGGAATATAAAAGAAGAACTAAGGAACTGTAGTAGTAGTAACTCAAACAAGACTTATAAAATCCCAAAATAGTTCAAAGACTCACTATAAACAAAATATCTGCCACTCACCAAACCTCAAGGTCCAGAAACCATTAAGGCTTCTCAGTTTAAGAAAGAATATTCTAAGATATCAGGAGAGCTATGAGGACCTGTACTAGAAGGACTCCTAGCCTCAATCTAAGTACTAGTGACCTTTATCACTTTATCTTCAACTACTGTAAAATAGAAAAAATAATCACTATTATTACTAAATACCTCTGGATATGGCAGGAATACAAAATAGGAAACCTTCTCTACTGTAAATTCCCTCAGACCAGTCTCCAAGAGATACAATATGCCACTCCTATAAATATATATAAATTGAGAGTAGTTAAAAAGATGCATCAGATCTTCAGGTATGCACTTTGGTCAATCCTCAACTTAGAGTATACCAGAGTCTCAGACTTCAAGAAATTGTCAGCCTACTGTACAGATATACTAGAGGCTATAGTGGCTATAGAAGTCCAATCTATCATCACTCTAAGAAGTGATGAGATAGGAGAGTTCTGGAATCCCATTCTTGAGAACAACTCAGATCAATTTCTACAAGGATTAATCTTAGTATTCCAAGGTCCCAGTATCCAGGTTTGACTCTTTTAAGATCCCATCTTTGTCTTCTACTTTGCAGAGGAGAATCTCATAGATTGGAGAGTCTCTGATCTCTTTACTCTCTCTGCTACTGCTAAATATGATGACATTATCAGCAATAACATTACTAGCAATGATGTTGTTCTATGTAATATATGTAAAATGTACAATATATATAAAGTATATGAAATAGACAAAACATTCACTGATCTTATTTTCTTCAAAGACCTCCTATCCCTGACCTCTAGTCTTGATGATAGTAATGAAGATGAAGTCTCTAGAATTCTGAACATTCTGCTTTAAGTTCTCTATATAACTGTAATTCTTTTGGTATTCTGATCTTATATAACTTAGAAATTATTTCAGTATTCTGATCTTGTACAACTAATTGTATAGATACTTGATTTTGTACTTACAACTGAAGTTTTCTGTGTTCAAGTATCTTATTTATTTAGTTATTGAAATTTATATTTAGTTTTATAACTTAGCAACTATTGAATTATATTTTGTATAAATACTTCTCTCATTTTTCTGAAATAAAGTCAGTAGTTAAGTAGTTTAAGTAGTAAAGTAATCAAGTATTCAAATACTCAAGTCTCTAACTACTCAAGAAGTACAGAAGTTTCAGTTCTCTACTCAATTTCAAGCAAGTAAATCTAGAAGACAACAGAACAGTTTAAAGATAAGAAGTTTGAGGACTATAAGATCTTGGAAAGATACTCTAATAGAACTTACTTATAAGAAACTTATAGTTAGTCTAAGAGATACACCTTGAAGAGAATCTGATATACTTGGAGAACTTAGTGCTCACTATGTGACAATAGATACAGAGTACTTGACAATCTTTCTCCAGTAATATTTGAGTTATACAAACTTCTAGCAATACTCAAGACATTATTTTTAGAGGAAAGATACTAGTAATATAGCAACTAATGAGTATTTCAAGATATGTACTAGATAGGATGGCCTTAGTACTTTTGACTGACAGTATGTGGGAAGGAGTTATGGCTTAGAGAGAAGTATATAGAACTTGCTGGCCAGTAGATATAGAAGGAGAGGAGGTAATACTGAGAGACTGGGGTAAGAGAGGATGAGCTTTACTGATAAGATAAAGGGAGGTCAGCTAGCAACTAGACTGGAGGGCTGACTGAGGAAGGACAAGGAGACAGTGAGAGCTGTAGGGCCTGGGGGAGTAGTCCATAGTGGTGAGAGCAGTAGAGTTAAGAGAGTAATAGCTGGAGAGAGTGGGACTGCTGATGGCAAGAAGACTGCCAATCTGAAAAAAAATTCAGATGTAATAGCTGATGGTAGATCTGGACAGGAGGTGGGCATAAGGTCTAGAGATCTGGCAGATAGTATAACAGACCTGGTGGTAGCACTATTACTCAAGAAATTGAGATCAGAATTCACTATCACACTATATTTCTGGGGCCTGACAGTAATTATAAGGATGATTATAGGGCTACTGGCCTAAGAGGTGAAAGGAGCAGCCTCAGTGAAATTTTTGAAGAGTCAGAAAGAGGTGGAGGTGGGCTTTAAGAAAAAGGAAGTACTACTAGAAGTAATGAAGAGAGGAGTGATAGTAGAGAGAGTGATAATCTCTATGGTCTAGTACTTATACTGGACTCTCTAAGTGGTATAGTTAACTGTACTGGATATCTCTATAGTATTAAAGGAGATGGTCAGGAGGTTGATTGTAGAGGCTATCAAGGAGTATAAAGATATAGTAGATATTGGGTTTTGGGTCTGAGAAGGTATAGAGTTCAGGATGAGAGATGTGGACATCAGAATATAGCTAGTGGGTAAGAAGAATATAGGGAAAGCAAGGGACTGGCCAATAGTCCTCAAGTAGAGACCAGTGAAGTGCAAGATCATGAGAGTGAAAGAGATACCAGAGGAGGAGAAGGACTTACTGGAGGTATTAAAGAATCTGGTGGGGATCATAGAGAGGAGAAAACTTACCTGAAAAGAGTTTGAGACTAAGATGGTTATAGAGATCATGAATGGTAAGAAGGTGTAGCTAGATTGGGCAGTCTAGGAGAGGGTGCAGGGGAGGTATATTTAGAAAGAGCTGTTGGCAAAGTTGGGTAGGAGGGCAGAAAAAGGGATTGCTATTGAAGATATTAGGTCACAGATAAGTACTTGGGCAGAGAAGAAGGAAGCAGCACCTAAGGAGACCCTGGGGGAGGGGGAAAGTAGAGGTATAGGATGAAGTGTTATTGTGGAAGATAAGAAGATGGGCAAGAAAAAGTGTACTCAGTATTGGGTACCAGCAGAGGCTGGAGGAGAGAATGAGTTATAGGATATGCTGGAGAAGGTTTGGGATGAGTTAGCTAGGATAAATAATAAGAGAGGGCAGGGGGAAGGGGGGAAAGGAGTGGCCCAGAGAGTGGAGGAGACTATGGATGAGAAGAAATAGTTGTGGAAAATACTGATGAATATGATAGCTGAGAAGTTAGAGGGGGGAGGACTTTTGGATGCTGAGCAAGAAATACTAGATGAAATCTTGTGAGGTGAGAAGATGCTGTAGAAACTCAGAGATGAGATTATAGCAGCCTTGCTGAAGGCTGAGACATATCAAGTGAATAGTACTAGGGAGGCTATACTTCTGACAATTGTGAATAACAGGACTGCTTATCTGTGGGGCCCAAGGAAGGGGCTGGAGAAATAGCAGGTTGTGTGCAAGAAGTACTAGACTGATATAGAGACAGTAGATAGTGCTGATTGCCAGGAGATCTTAGAGATACTAAAGGCTCAGTAGAAAGAGGCAGATGAGCTAGAGGTAGAGAGGAATCTGAATATTGTAGAAGATATAGCAAATATGAAATTGTAGAATAGATAGCTATTCTCCATAAAAAATATTATTTAATATGAACAGTACAACTAGAATTTTCTCTTTAAATATCAATAGGCTATAGAGAGTAGTGAGGTATCAAAATATCTTTGGCTGGCTGAAGAAGTTGGATGTGGATTTGTTTCTACTACAGGATGTTAGATATAATGGGAATTTGGATAGTATGAACTGGACAAAGAAATGGGGTGAGGTGGCTATTTAGTAGAGACATATGAGCATTTTAGTCAGAAAGAGCAAGGAGAATATTGGGGACATTGAACATTAGGAGAGCAGAATAGTGTGGGGAGTTTGGAAGAGGCTGGGCTAGAGTCTCTTGACTGTTGGATTGTATTATTATCCAGTGGAAAGAGGAGAGAGAGTAGAATGGATTTGAGGGCTATAAGAATTTTGAGTATTGATGGAGACAGAGATTAACTGTATAGGTGGAGACTTTAATATAATATGAGATAAAAAGATAGACAGGACTAATAGGGGAAGAGAAATAGCTGGTAAGAGTGATAAGATGGAGGCCTGGAAGGAAGTTGAACATCTGAGTTCCTTAGTAGATACTGGGAGACTTAGATGGGGGAATTTTAGAATCTATACTCACTGAGTGGTAAGATTGGGCTCTAGGATTGACTAGATGTTAACTGCTGAATACTGGAGAGACAATATCTGGAAATCTTTGGAAACTATTTAGTGTCTGTAGTCAGATCACTGGGGCCTTCTAGGAGAGGGGGGTTTTAGAGAAAGTGGGGAGGGATCTGGACATTTGTATCTAAATATCTCATTGCTTAGGAAGACCTCCTTATAGGATATATAGATAACAGATATTAGATTTAAGATACTGAGATGGTAAATAAAGGGATTACCAATTGGAGATCACTGGAAGCAACTGAAGTCAGATGCACAACAGTACTGAGGAGAGGCAGATAGAGTGTATAGTACTCAGAGGAAGAGGTAAATGAGATGAGCCTCTTAGAGATTGACAAGATTTGTTGAATGATGGGGAGAAGAGGAATTGGAGGGCCCAGCAGATCTAGCTAGAGGTAGAAGAGTTGAAGGGATTGCTGAGATAGAAGAAAGATCTACAGGTTCAGAGCATAGTGGCCTAGCTAAGATGGCAGAGATTGGAGGAGGGGGAGAGACCTATAAAGTATTTGTTTCATCTTCTATAGGTAAGGAGAGTACAGCAGCAATGGGAAGGAGTATTGGATGAGGTAGGAAAGCTGGTTGTTAGTACTCCAGAGATTTTGAACCAGCTGAGTATATAGTGGGGGTAATTGTAGAGTGAGAAGGAAGGAGGAGTGGGGGTGCTGGACATTGATAGATACTTGGAGAACTGATACCCTGATCTGGTAGCTGGCTTAGAGGATATTGGTGCTACTGTACTATTGTCAATGAGCTCAGAGATAGTACTTAGAGAGGATGGCTTACTATGAGATTTTTAGAAGAAGATAGTAGGTATCAAGCTAATTCTGAAGAAAATATCAGTAATGTGCAATGAGGTTATTAGCTCAGGAGCATAGATTGGAGTCTAGTGGCTCTGCTATTTAAGAATAAGAGGAGAAGAGAGGAGTAGAAGAACTGGAGTCAATTATACTTCTGAATATAGATTATAACTAGTCATAAAGATGCTGTTGACTAGGCTGTAGGGAGTAGCTCAGTAGGTTCTGGAGGCTGAGCAGAGGGAATTCATTAGGAGATATCTGATCAGAGATAGGATAGCCTAGATATATAGTATCATTGAGGGGGCTTGTACCACTGGAGTGGATGAGAGGCTAGTCTTTTTGGACCAAGAGAAGGCCTATGACAGAATCTGGCAGATATGGTTGAAAATAGTACTAAAGTATATAAGGGTCCCCTCTGGGGTCCAGTGGGTCTTAGTCAGTCTACTGGAAGAGAGTTGGGTAGCTATTATGGTGAATAGACATAGGGGGTTTTATTTCCTCTGGGCAGAGAAGTACTACAGGGGGATCTGCTATCACTAATACTATATGTATTATCTCTGGAGTCTCTTTTGAATAGAATAAGATAGAAGGTGGGGGGGTTGGATATTCTGGAGGTTAACTAGAAGGTAGGGACTTTTGCCAATGATATAGTAGTCAGATTAGAGTTAGTGGAAGATATGGCAGCTCTGAAAGGTGTAGTGGAGTAGTATAAGGAGTACTTGGGTGCTAAGCTCAACTTATATAAGTATGAGATATTGGTATTGAAAGGAGAGATAGTGAGTAGAGATATGATTAGAATAATTATCTCTACAGACAAGGCTGTTTACTATCTCAGAATCTACTTCTTGATATATAGTACCTTGTTATCTCATAGATGGTAAGAGCAGTAGTTGGTAGAGTGGAAGAGTACTTTCTTAGAATGGAGTGTCTCTGGTAGGAAGAGTGACTATACTGAATATGTACTAGCTGTCTAAGCTATGGTACCTGAGATACTACTTGGACTTTTCAGCATAGGTGGTCAAGAGATTGCTGAAGATAGCCAGGACCTAGATATAGACAGGGCAATAGAGTCAGATTGGCTGGAAGGTGTTGACCTTGGTAGTAGACTGGGGAGATCTAGGTTTGGTGGATTTTTCCAAGTATCTTCATTACTTGAGAGTATAGTGACTGAAGCAAGCTAGTAAGTTGAGGGGTGGAGAGTAAGTTCCCCTCATACAAAGGGTGTGAAAGGCCCAGTTCTCCCTCTGTACTACAACTGGAGATTTACTTTCTCTAGTGGCTTTGGAGAGGAGTCAGAAGATGTATTATAGGAGATTCTGAAAGAGATGGTTGATAGAACTCACTATATTGATCTCTGTTAGCAGAGTGATAAGGAGAAGGAATGGAGACCCTGGATGTGGAGGTGGGACTACCTTCTGTTGAGCAGAGTACTAGTGGATAACTTCTGCTTAAAGGATGACATGGAGTACCTTTAGGAGTGGAGGAGAGATCTATGGCCTGAGGCATGACAGAGGGTAGAGATTAGTAAGAAGTAGGACTAGAATAATATTTAGTCATAAGGTAAGTAGGCAGTAAGATAGATTTCCCCCAAGTTCTGAGTAGTATGGTGGAGACTTCTATAGTATAATATCATGCTGAATTACTGGTCATATCATTTGATAGAAGAGAGGAGTGATACAAACTCCTAAATATTGGCTGGGAGAGTATGAGATATTGGGGGACTTTTGGAAGGTGATTGAGGTGTAGTTGAGGGTATACCTACCAGGGCTAGAGGTAGGAGAGAAGTGGGGTGACCTTTAGAGAAGGCTAGTAGGTAGGGTGGAAAATGAGTGATTGACTTTAGGGTGGGTACTGGTGATTTGGATAGAGTTTACAAGATATTGGCTATATATATTTGAAGATAGCAAATAGCTGACTTTGGGAGTGAGAGTTGTTAGATAAGAGTAGCTGATGACAGATCTGTTGAATGGGTGGTAGAGGGGGTGGGGGGCTGGGGGGGAGTTCTAGAGGAGACTAGTGGAGATGATTTATAGGAAAAGTGGGGGAGAATTGGGATAGCTAGTAGATTGGTAGTATTTCAGAAAAACAGTAAGGGAGAGAGAGAGCTCCTGAGTGAGATTGGGTAAGGGGTTCTTTTGTTTTAAGTATATACATATATATATCATGGATGGTTTGGTAATAAAGTAGAAGTTCTTATAACTATAAAAAAAAAAAAAAAAAATACAGAGTGCTTGAACTTCTTATATACATATAGAGAACTAATTACAGTATTCTATTATATACTATATTATATTAGAATTCATAAGTCAGATCTCTTTGCTATATATATTAGTACTACTAGATATATAGCTTATATTAGTACTGATACTTATATCAATATTTTTTATTAGTATAAAAGTATTTTCTGAATTCACTCTTATATCTTCCTCTATATATAGATAGGTTACTACTTCTACAAATAATAGATTTCTATTACTACTACTTTTATTATTATTATTATTTACTATATTTACCTACTATTATTCTTATTTCTATTGGTCACTCTTTTCTTTCTTCTTATAGTTACAGTCTTGCTTGTAATATTTATACTTATTATAGTAGCAGTATTTATCATTAACTTTGACTTATTGACTATTATACTGACTATTATACTGCTGGCTTTGCTCTTAATCTTTGTCTTGCTTATTTTTAACTTATCTATATATTCTGTAGAATATTTTTTCATTATCTTCATTATTGTTACCACCCAGTCTTGATTTCTTATTTAAAAGGCTTATAACAATGTCCTTATAGTTTGATAGTTTGCCAGATTCTCTCATAGTAGTAATAACTATATTGTATACCTTGGGAAGGTCATATATAAGAGTCAGAACCTTATCTTTATCCTTAATAGTATCTGCTAGCATAAATATAAGAGAATTTACTTGATTCACCAGATCATTGATATGGTTAATATAGTCCTAGATACTCTCTTTAGACTTTATTCAAAGATTGAACAGTTATACTTTCAGATAAAATCTGTTTGATATAGATACCTATTAGTAGTAATTATATAAGATCTCTCAGACTTTATTTGCTATTATAGTATTGATGATAAGTTTCATTTGTATATTTGAAAGAATAAATATAATTTTCTTTAGTACTCTTCAATCCTTTATAATATTATATCTCATTATTTGTATCTGTAATTTTTAGTAGTCCTCAAAACTATATTCTCTTAAGAGATTCTTTATATAGTATATCTATATAGTATAATCCTTATTATTAAAGATAGAAATTATTCTCTTTACTATTATTAGTACTACTGTAGGAATAGTTATAGTCATGACTATTATAATAGATATACTTATACTATTAGTATTTATTTTAGATCTTATTTTACTTATACTACTTGACAGACTTGTGTTTGATATGTCTGATAGGTTTGATATTCTCTTCACATAATAGAGCATATATATTAGAAAGGTATCTTTTATTATTATTTACTTTTGCTACCAGAGCTCATAACTTTTTATTATAGAATACTTAGAAAAAGAACAGATAGAGAGAAAGAAATATTATTTATTAATACTAGTTTATACACTTTTATACATCCTGATGATATTTACAGAATGATATAGTTAGGCTATATTACTATATATCAAGTTGCTGTTTTAACAAAATTAAATTTAATTCTAATTTAATTTGATTTATTAAATTGAGGGTCAATTTAATTAAAATTAATTAGAATTGAGATTTAATTTAATTTAATTTAATTAAATTTGAATTAATTTAATTGATTTAAAAGTAGTACTCTCAATTTACTTATAGAGTTTTATTGGATAGATCTTATTTTTGAAGTTATTGAAAATCTGTTTTTATAATTCAAGATATAATCTATATTTATCTATAATAGTTTATTATATCTCTTAGATAGTATATTGTAAATATCTTTTTAATAGTGATTTATTAAAACAATCTGATTTTTTAAGATTAAATTTTCTACTAAAAATATAACTCAATTCATCTAATTTTATTTATTTATTTTTTGATAAAATTTTACCCAAAGATAAAAAAAAGTATAAAAAATCATTTTAGACTTATGAATTTTCAAAAATTTGTAGTCAAATTTGACTATATTACTATCTAAGAGATAGCAATAAGCTACTGGAAAATACAATAGAATTTTTAATAAAATATCAATAAAAGTTCTAACAGAATTTATAATGAAATTTCCAATTAGTGCTCTCAATGAATTAAATTGAATTAAAGATCTAATTAAATTTGGTTTGAATTGAATCAATAGTCTAATTTGATTCAAGATTTGATTGAACTCTCAATTTGATTTAAATTCAATTTGATTCAAATTAATTTGATCTATTTGAGAGTACTATTTTCAATATAGTAATAATATACTATTTATAGTATAACTATTGTCACGTAGTGGTCGCTGAGTCCTTCAAATATGCCAGATTCTCTTCAAGGTGTATCTCTTAGACTAACTCAAGTTGTTATAAGCAAGTTCTTATTGGAGTGCCTTCCCAAGGTCTTATAGTCCTCAAACTTCTTATCTTTAACTGTCTTGTTATCTCTT
>RBNI01007716.1:0-10031 GCA_003990745.1 Jimgerdemannia flammicorona | reverse complement strand
TTTTTGGCTGCATTGCCCTCCATTCCGTTAATACCTTTCTGTGAAATGATTGGTCAATTTCACTGTTTCTGGAATGCTCTCTCCTCTCCATCCTTATCCCAGATCAGACAACAAAAGGCGTCCGCCGACACCTCCGTCGTTCCAAACCGCGTGTCCAACTTGATGTCCTTATTCTCCAGCGAATGGTTAGCCTTAAGGAGTTCTTTTTTGCTCTACCTTGATGATGTACACCTGCTTGATGCTTCGTTAGAATTGGCGACATTGATGACCCCGCAGTACGCCTTGCACTCCTCCGATTGACATAGCTGCACGAGCCCGGGCGTTTAGATCGACATGATCGCCAGCACCATACGGAAGTTGGGGATACCCGGAGGGTAGATAGCGTGCAAGTGGAGAATTTTTGCTGGCCCAACCTGTCATCGCGCGATCGAAGACACTGGATTCCGTCAACTATGGCGTCATTCAAAGCGACATATTGATTAGTAATCGATTTGTATCTCTGGGCCAACCCAATGGGCGTAACCGTGGAATTGCCAATGTAGGTTGAATATGGCTGAAGACCGAAACAGACAGTTGGATTGTTCAGCATTTAGTGGAGCACAACGTATACAAGTGGAATTCAAGCATTGTCCTCATCACTGTCACTGTTAAAGTTCGGGTGGTAGCTGGAGATGTCGTTCTTTTTTATCAATCGGCACAATTTAATCAGAGTCTGGATAGACTAGTAGGTGTCATGCCAAAATTCGAAGGATGATTACAATAAATACGTTGCCAAAATCATCGTCATACGTCTCAGTTCTTCATTATTTTCAGTCAATCCTGTGTGTAAAATGCGAAGTTCATCTATGATTTGTCTCCACACTTGGCGTTTAGCAATTTAAATCAATAAATGTCGATCCAACAAGATTTGCCATTGCCATGGGATATAACGTAAGCATTGAGCACCGGAATCATCAATAGATTAGGAATTAATGGTTGTTTTCAGTATACATACAGACGAGAGAAACAGCGATTACCTCTTACCAAATCGATAGTTCCGCGTTGGCGTCAACTACCATAAATTGGAAAAACCCCAGTCCCGCTATACTCACAGTACCACCCCACTTCGCATCAGAATGACAGTATATATGATCCGATTGTGTTCGAAGCCGAAAACTGGCTGGGCATGAATCTGAATTCAAGTTGGTCATGGTGTATGGATTACTTTCTAAACTTTAGGGGATAGAAATGGATATTTCACATGTGTATTATGATGGTTTCTACTTGGTCTCGCATCCTAGAATACTGGACTATACTGGTCACGGTGATTGTGCGATTGTGAAATTGTGAAGGTGACCTATCATCACATGATTCATTGCCACAAAGCATGAGAATATTTGGGTAGCGCAGGAAACTCTACTTTTAAGGTTCGTCGAATGTGGATTAGGACATACCTCAATGCAGCAGAGGAATTCACTTTTCTTTTCGCACGTCAGTTCATCACATCCCAAACCCGAAGCTCGATGTTACCATCTGTACTTGGATACCGTGGGCCTAGGGTTAATTCCCCATCTGCTAAACCACAACAAACATATCAGATCCTGAAGAGTCCGCCGCAGTCAACATGGAATGGAGCGAATGTTCAACACAGCCAGGCGAAGTCCGGGCGCGAGGCAGAGCTACAGAACGAATTAGATAACCGGGATGTTGCGCATGCTCAGCGCCTTCAAAGGGTTAAGGATGACTATAAAAGAAGTCTTGATATCGAAACTGAGCACAACGCGGAATACCAGCGGCAACTTGGGAAAAAGGAAGCTGAGATCAAAAAACTTCAACACACGGTGCAGCAGACGGGGGAATATATTAAAAGACTGGAGAAAATTAGGGATGATTCCGTTAAACGGGAAAAAGAATGCACTGAATACCTCAAGAACATGGAGAGCGCTCACAACGACGCCATCAAAGATTACGAAACATGTTTGACTGGCGCATTACAAGAGATTGAATGCTTGAAAAACACCATCCAGCTTCGGTTCGGCCCCGAGCATCACCGTCTCCGCGAAGAGATCAAGACTGAGTTCCAACACGAGCTATCGAAGGCTGAGCAACAGATTTCGCATCTGACATATGAAAACGAGCGGCATCGCGAACAGAAGGAAGACTATCTAATCCGCATCGAAAAGATGAACTTCGAGCGATCGGAAATCTACAGCAAGATCATGGACCTGGAGAAGAAGTTAGTCCTTGAGATGAGCTTCCGTCCGCAAGTTGAAAACCACACGGCCACCGGTATTTTCGCGATGGACGGCGCTAATCCCATGAAGCTCAACCAAACTTTGCCGAAGGTGTACATGAAGATGCGCAAGATAGTGGAGAACATGCTCACCCGAGGCGCGCTGAAGACCGAGGCCATTCGCGTGCGGTACGATGAGTTGTTGCGGCACGCGACGATCCCGACCGACCGAGCCAACAAACTCAGCAGATCCGTGCAGAAACGCGTGGTCGAGCACGCCATCAGCGTCACGCTCGCCGCCATCTGGGACGTTATTCTACTGGGTGAGGGCGGGAAGGTGGAGCGTCGTGCGGGCGGGGTCATCTTTCCGGAGATTGAACAGATGTTCGACGAGCTACGGTCACTACAGGATGGGGAAGTGTCGGAGATGAGCGTTCTGGTAGGACGCATGAAGGCCGAGCTCGCCAGGCAGCTGCTGGGGAAGCTGCCCGTGCCGACGGAAATGGAGGTGGAAAAATTGTTCAACGAACAGCCGGATTACAACCCGTTCGCCAAGCTCGGGTACCGACATAACGAGAAGATGTTCGCGTTCTGGTATCAGATGGCCGAGGCTGTGTTTCAGACGCTGGTCAAGTTTACTGACAAGAACGTGTTGAAACAATGGGAGTCGAGTGTGCGCTTCTTGGTGTACACGTGCATCCATGTGCGGCTGCAGATGGAGGTCATTGGGAGTGGGGGAATGACGGTGTACTTTGCAGGGAGCACTATTGACTATCGGGCCATATTGAAGGATAGGCAGGGAGGGCAGAGAGGGAAGGCCGGGTCGGTTAGAGGCGATGTGGCGGGGGAAGCAAGAGGGTCCAATGCCGTGAGGTTAGAGAGCGAGCTACATGATGCAGTTGAGTCCATTAATCGATCGAAAAGGGACGAAGAGTGTGAGGAGGATGAGTTGGTGTTCTTGACCATCTTCCCCGGTATCGCCAATGTGAAAGTGAATAATGAGCGGATTACGGTCGATCAGATTGAAAAGCAATGCTCGGTCTTGAGCTGTTAGGGAGCGTTTCATGGTAATTTCATTCTCACTCGTTACGCTTTACAGATAATCATGTTTCGATCGTCGCCATTGATTTCCGATTCATATTCTCTTTTTCTTACATGCACGTGACAGGTGAACGGCACATACAGCTCAACCGAATGAGTATCATGAGTGTGATGATATTCATCGTAACATGTTTGTACGTAGTTGTCCACAAGATAAGAAATATCATTATAGTAATGCTCACCTCGACCTGATTGCGTTTTCCTATCGCATGTAGTTTAGTCATGTGTAAATACACTTTGTCTATAAACTTGACTTTCATGGATCAAGTTGGCTGTTGATGGGTCTGACACACATGGTTGGGGGGATATATTAACAAGAGGATAGGGAAGCCGGCAGGCCGTCTCGAATGCCCAGAGGCAACGTCAACTAAGGATTGCGTTCTCGCCTGGTGTGAGTTTTTGGAGATCCTTTCTTTGGCTATTATGTGAACCTTTTGCACGTCGTAAATATTATAAATGAAACCAACGTCAAAACTGACGTTTTCGTATTGAAATGCCAATTCATTCGGCTTCATAGGCAAGTTCCACAAGACGTCAGTGTTCGCCTGGATCTCTATATCTGATGGGTTTTGGTGTTCATATGTTTAATTTGAACTCGTGATGTAATGCTGTGTGTGTTTGCTTTAGAATGCGATATTCCAAAATATTTATATCTTTGCCTTCTGCTACCCCGGTTAACGACGTCCCTACTATCTATCTCGACCTAGACTGGCATCCTGCCCCTCGAATACCCCCAACGGCGCCTGGCATGTGGACCCCCGCCTTCACACACCATCAGCACGCCCGCCTCGCCGCGGAAGATAAAGGCGACGAGCTAGCGTGGTCGAGTTGGGGCAGGTTCCGGGCCCGGCAGCGCGGGGGGGAGTGCAAGGTGGACGCCGAGTCGCACAATCACGACGAGTACGACGGAGATTGAGTTCGAGCAGTGGAACGAGGTCCCCAGTTGAGCCTTATGCACAACGTTCAGATCCCTGGTTCTCAGGTTAAAAATGGGAAAGCCATGTCAGAAAAGAATAACGTGTTCCTTAACCAACCCTGTCTACAGACTCCGTCATCTTTTCCAAATTCCCAAATCGCTCTCCCCTGCTCCTCCTTTCCTCAAAGAAAACTGCATACCTAAATGACCTCCCTTCCCGCTCTCTTAACCTCTTTTCCATGTGCCCTTCGAACACGCCATCTTCCCAGCGATCTGCTAGCTCGATGTGGTAACACCTGGTGACCGTGGATAATGTTACAGATCTGCCGAATCAAATATAGTCGACGAGTATATACAAGTTTGGAGTCGGGGCGTGGGGAATTCGATAGGAAGAAATATCGGGAGATGTGGTGTCGCAGCTGTTCAAGCAATGCGATGAAGTTTGTGGGGTGGGTATCGTTTGTGTATGATAAAAGTTAGAGGATGTTGGTGTTGGAGTTGTGGCATTTCTTGTTGATCATGATATCGGGTTAACTTTTCTTTGCCGCATTGCCCTCCATTCCATTAATACTTTCCTTCTACTGATGAATTTTACAGTTTCTGGAATGCTCATTCCACCTCCGTTAAGATCCCCTTCATCCCCAGTATCCCCTCAACTGAGAAATGGAGTAAAAAACTTCAGGTAATAATAATATAAACATAGTAGATGCAAATTTAAATTCATGTGACCCAGAGTGAATCGAAAAGCGCCAAATTAATGTAGAAAGGCAACAAATGTCACGTTTAATAGCAACTGAGAAGAAAACGGGCGGAAATATGATAGGTATACAGGAGGCCCATCAGGTCGTCCTCGAATGGAATCTAACCACAACAGATTTCTTTATCCCAGATCTCTCGACAAAAGCGTCCGCCGACACCTCCGTCGCTCCAAACTTTATGGCCTTGTTTTACAGCATACTTTGACGTACGCCTGCTTGATGCCTTCGCTGGAGTCGGTGACATTGAAGACCTCGCAGTACGTATTGCACTCTTCCGATTGGCTCAGCTTTACGAGCTCGGCGTTTAGATCGACGTTCCCCGCTCGCCAGGATCATGCGGAAGTTGGGGACACCTGGGTTCTTGAGGATAGTGGATAACGTGGAAAGCTCGGTCTTGGAGTCGTTTTCTTTGCCGTGGAGGATGCTCTGATATTCTTTCTGGCCCGAGCTGTCATCGCGCGATCGAAGACCGCCAACTATGGCGTCATTCAAAGCGGTGAAGTCGGACATATTGATTAGTAATCGATTTGCATCTCTGGGCCAACCCAATGGACGTAACCGTGAAATTGTCAATGTCGGTTGAATATGGCTGAAGTGAGCTGTGACTGAAACAGACAGTAAAGGGATGTATGGATGAGCGGATTCTTTAGCATTTAGTGGAGCACAATGTATACAAGTGGAATTCAAACATTGGTCGATTTGGTCAAGAACTTCATCCTCATCACTGTCACTGTTAAAGTTCGGGTGGTAGCTGGAGATGTCGTTCTTTTTTAGGAAGGACAAATAATTATATACGTTGCCGAATGTCTCATACATTTTGAGCCAAAATCATCGCCATACTTCCCAGTTCTTCATTATTTTCAGCCAATCCGCTGTGTGTAAAGTGCGAAGTTCATCTATGATTTGAATTTAAATAATTTACATCAATAAATATCGATCCAACGAGATTTGCCACTGCCATGAGATATCTCACGCAAGCATTGAGCACCGGAATAAGGACTCCATGAGGTCTTCAAAATGGCGAGGTCAATAGACTAGGAATTAATGGTTGTTTTCAGTATACATACAGACGAGAGAGCAGCGATCACCTCTTAACAAATCGATAGTTCTGCGTTGACGTCAACTACTATAAAAATCCGCCCCGGTACCAGCAAGTTCTGCTCGATTGTTGGCAACAGTACATAGCCGCGGGCCCCGGCTCCAACCTAGCACGATTTGGACATGCGGATTGTTATTCGAAAGATTCCTTATTAAGTCAAATTGGAAAAACCCACATCGCAGCGCAGATACGGTCAAGAACTATACCACGTTCCTCGCACTCACAGTATCGCCCCACTTCGCATCCGAATGACAGTATATATATGATGCGATTGCTTTCGAGGCCGAAAACTGGCTGGGTATGAATCTGATTTCAATTTGGTCATGGTGTACGGATTATTTTCTAAACTTTGGGAGAGAGAAATGAAGGTTTCTCCGCCGGTCTACTTGATCCTGGCATCCTAGAATACTGGACTATGATATGCACTTCGAATACATACGTAATCTCTGACCTATCATCACATGATTCATTACCACAAAGCATGAATATTTTTAAGGTTCGTTGAATGGGGTAGTCGTTCTTCCCAATCTGGAATATCGCAATCGAATCCCACACCTTCGGATATGTGGCAACCGCCGCAGTTTCTGGTAAGGGTACTGGACTGTTCAATGTCAATGTGCGCGAGTTATCGCCTTGGCTGACAGATGTTTCTTGAGCATATATTTTCCCTGTCCGTAGGGCTACAATTAATTATATGCAAGCAACCGATGTCAGATGAATTCGCACTGCGCCGCCATGCACAATGATCATCCTAACGCCACGTGATGGGCACAGGCTCGTCACCTGCCACATTCAGGTTTGCGGTAGATTGGGGCATACCTCAATGCAGCAGAGGTATTCACATTTCTTTTCGCACGTCAGTTCATCACATCCCAAACCCGAAGCTCGTAAGATGAACGGTTATATCTTTCGACGCAACCATACACAGTACCAAGCACCTCGGACGATAGGTCAGCAACAGCCAGCATCGAGGAATGGGGCGAATGCTCAACACAGCCAGGCGAAGGCCAGGCGCGAGGAGTTACAGACCGAATTAGACAACCGGGATGTTCCGCATGCTGAGTGCCTTCGAATGGTTAGGGAAGACTATGACAAGAAGCTTAGGAATCAAGCTGCGCAGATGCACCAGGAGTATTCCAGGCGCCTTAAAGAGGTCGAAGCTGAGGCCAAAGCTGAGCACAATTACAAAAGGGCTGTGTACGAGCAACAAATCAAATTTCAACAGGCGGGGGAATATGCTAAAAAACTGGAGAAGCTTAAGGCTGATTACGACAGACGAGGAAAGGAATACACTGAACGCCTCAAGGACAGAAAGAACTCGCATCAAGACGCCATCAACCGTATACGCTACGATTCCGATACACTTTTGGCTAACGCATCACGAGAGATTGAACACTTGAAAAACACCATCCAGCTTCGGTCCGGCCCCGAGCATCACCATCTCCGCGAAGAGATCAAGACTGAGTTCCAACACGAGTTATCGAAGGCCGAACAACAGATTTCGCATCTGACATATGAAAACGAGCGGCACCGCGAACAGAAGGAAGACTATCTAATCCGCATCGAAAAGATGAACTTCGAGCGGTTGGAGATCTACAGCAAGATCATGGACCTGGAGAAGAAGTTAGTCCTTGAGATGAGCTTCCGTCCGCAAGTCGAAAACTACGCGACCACCGGCATTTTCGCGATGGACGGCGCTAATCCCATGAAGCTCGACCAGACCTGGCCGAAGGTGTACATGAAGATGCGCAAGGTAGTGGAGACCATGCTCACCCGAGGCGCGCTGCAGACCGAGGCCATTCGCGCGCGGTACGATGAGTTGTTGCGGCACGCGACGATCCCGGCCGACCGAGCCAACAAGCTCAGCAGATCCGTGCAGAAGCGTGTGGTCGAGCATGCCATCAGCGTCACGCTCGCCGCCATCTGGGACGTTATTCTATTGAGCGAGGACGGGAAGGTGGAGCGTCGTGCGGGCGGGATCATCTTCTCAGGGATCGAGAGGACGTTCGGCGAGCTACAGTCACTACAGGATGGGGAAGTGTCGGAGATGAGCGTTCTGATAGGACGCATGAAGGCCGAGCTCGCCAGGCAGCTGCTGGGGAAGCTGCCCATGCCGACGGACGTGGAGGTGGAGAAAATGTTCAACGAACAGCCGGATTTCAACCCGTTCACCAAGCTCGGGTACCGACATGTCAGGAATATGGACAAGTTCTGGCAGCAGACGACCGAGGCCGTGGTTCAGACGCTGGCCAAGTTTACTGACGAGAACGTGTTGAAACAATGTGAGTCGAGTGTGCGCTTCTTGGTGTACACGTGCATCCATGTGCGGCTGCAGATGGAGGCCATTGGGAGTGGGGGAATGACGGTGTTCTTTGCAGGGAGCACTATCGACTATTGGGCCATATTGAAGGATGGGCAGGGAGGGCAGAGAGGGAAGGCCGGGTCGGTCAGAGGCGATGTGGTGGGGTCCAATGTCGTGAGGTTAGAAAATGAGCTACATGATGCCGTTGAGTCCATCAATCGATCGAAAAGGGACGAAGAGTGTGAGGAGGATAAGTCGGTGTTCTTGACCATCTTTCCTGGTATTGCCAATGTGAAAGTGATTGATGGGCGGATTACGGTCGATCAGGTGGAAAAGCAATGCTCTGTCTTGAGCTTTTAGGGAGCGTTTCACGGTACTTCCATTCTCTTTATTCACTCACTCATAACGCGAAATTACTCATTCACAAGTAATCATGTTTCGATCGTTGCCATTAATTTCCGATTCATATTTTCTTTTTCTTACCTGCACGTAATAGGTGAACGGCACATACAGCTCAACCTAGTTTGTCATATTCACCATAACATGTTTGTACTGGAATGAATGTAGTTATCAACCAGATAAAAAATATCATTATAGTTATGCTCACCTCGACCTGATTTTCTCTTTTTCATAAGACGGATAGTAAAGGTCGATACTTGAACGAAATAGCTGAAGCCGGGATTGTTTTTTTTTTTTTTTGCGGTTTCTATCGCATGTAGTTTAGTCATGTGTAAATATACATTTTGTCTATATATACTTGACTTTTGTTTGTGGATCTAGTTGGCTGTTGATGGGTCTGACATGCGTGGTTGGAGGGATGTAACAAGAGGAAAGGGGAGCTGGGAGGGCGTCGTCAACTAAAGATTGCGTTCTCGCCTTGTGTGAACCTTTTGCACGTCGTAAATATTATAAATGAAACCAACGTCGAGCGTTTTCGTATTGAAATGCCAATTCATTCGGCTTTATAGGTAAGTTCCACGGGACGTCGGTGTTCGCCTGGATCTCTGGCGTCAGCACCGGTCCACAGACTAGATGTCTGATGGATTTTTGGTGTTCATATGATTAATTTGGAGTGCTTTTTTTTTTTTTTTTTTTTTTTTTTTTTTTTTTTAGAATGCGATATCCCAATATATCTACATCTCTGCCTTCTGCTTCGATACCCCGGTTAACGACATCCCCCAGTGGAACAGGGCCCATCAAGTGGGAAGTTGAGAGGTTGAGGAAGTCGATGCAAAGGCAGGAGACGACAGGTTTCATGAGGTTCGGGATTCGGGGAGGTTCATTCGGACATATGCATGGTGCAGCAAGTAGAAACTCGGAGTTTGCAACTTCCAAAAATTTCACATGTTCTCTTATAGCTTCCGTCTGGCCAACCTCTTTTTTGTTACTCATTTCAGTTGCACTTGCAACCAAAAACCAAAGATAAAGAGCACTCTTTTATCACCATATGTGAATGTAGACAGACTGCACCTGTGAAATGAAAAACGAGGTTGTATTGACAGAATGACGCGGCTGACCGAAAATATAATATGCAGTCAATATCTCTGCTGCCCAATAAGCTGCATAGTTCTTGATTAGCTAAATTCAACAGTTTTAAAGAGACAGTGATGACAATCTGGGGTTTATTCTGGCGACTCCCCCCC
>RBNI01007715.1:0-10032 GCA_003990745.1 Jimgerdemannia flammicorona | reverse complement strand
CCAGTTTCCATTCAAAATAAAGCAGTTTTAGTTTAGTCCTTGATATAAGAATCAAATTCTCTCTCCACAAACACATATTCTCCTAAATCTTAGTAATGATACCTAAGTGATTCTAGTATTTCTGACTAAACTCCAGAAGTTTAGCTAACTTCTACCAAAACTAAGACTGATATATAATCTCAAAGACTTAAGTAAAACCTCTTATTGAACCTGAATTCCAAGGTGAATTCAATCTGTATAAAGTAAAGAATAACTTTCTTATAACTACAAGTAATAGGAAAGATACTATTACTACAACTATATTCAAGTGAGTACTTCCTCACACTGAAGACTTCTTAGTATACTTATATACTAAGCCCCTAAATAATACCTTATTTCTCTAATTATCTAAAGGATAAGAGAGGGGTAGAAATAAGAGTTATTACAACTTAGTAGTAGCAGAATTACTGAGCTAAGAAGGTATTAAGAATATTGTAATAGAACAAACAAACAGATAAGACACAATGAGTGATCATGTGACCTGGCAATGATATCATCATATGATTGAGCACAATATATGAATGACAAACAAACAAATGATGCAGAAAATAACATGAAAA
This sequence comes from Jimgerdemannia flammicorona, assembly GCA_003990745.1. Taxonomy (NCBI): domain Eukaryota; kingdom Fungi; phylum Mucoromycota; class Endogonomycetes; order Endogonales; family Endogonaceae; genus Jimgerdemannia; species Jimgerdemannia flammicorona. The sequence continues at coordinate 9,433 of RBNI01007715.1, read as the reverse complement.
ATTATATTCAGTTTATCTCTAACAATTAATGCCACAGCAACTATTACTACAGCAACTAATTATTGCTTAGTAATTGAGGTTCTGATTATAAAGTTGTTTTTGCCAAAAACCACCTAACAAAGGTTACAATTACAAATCTCATTATAGTTACCAAATTAGTCACTCATACTTAGTCAGAAATTGCAGATCAACTGGTATAAATATTCCCCAGTTTCTATCTAAAATAAAGTAGTTTTAGTTCAGTCCTTGATATAAGAATCAAGTCCCTCCTACATATATACATTCTCCTGAGTCTTAGTAATGACACCTATGTAACTCTAGTATTTCTGACTAAACTCCAGAAGCCTAGCTAACTTCTGTCAGAATTGAGATTGGTATATAAATCCCCAAAGACTTAAGTAAACCCATTGGACCTGAATTCTAAGAAAAATTTAGTCTATGCACAGTAAAGAATAAGACTCTTGAAAGATAGAACAAAAGAGAAAGACCTTTGAAAGATAAAGCACTATTGCTATAACTACTTTTAAGCAAGTGCTTCCTCAAACTGAAGGCTTCTTGGTATATATTGTATACTTAGTCCCTAAGTAATAGTCTTACTTCCCTAATTATCCAAAGGATAAGAGAGGGGTAGAAGTAAGAGTTATTACAACTTGATAGCAGCAGATTATCAAGCTAAGAAGGCACCAAGAACATACTCCTGAAGTTGGAACAAGACCAACCTTGGATAGGAGTAATCCCCAGAACCAACTGTAGATCCCCAAACCAGAGCCAGAGAAGTCCTTGCCATTAGGGCCAGGTGGTACCAGAAAACTACAGACCCAGGGACCCACTAACTTATAATTGACCAGGCTTATAAGAATCTATATTAGGCCTTTAGGACTTACCACCCAGGACTTAGGAATATAGTTAGCCACCATAGGTTCTACAAACTTCTACATGGACATATTGGAACCACCAGGACCCCAGAATCTACTGCTGTAGTTACCCAGGATTTTCTAGATTATATCTCACTCCCTGCTATAAGAGAAATAGCTGCTGAGTAGATTACCTCTGACAGATATCATCATACCCCTACCAAGACCTCACTCTACTACAGGCTAGTTGTATACTATGCCTCTGCTATAACTAGATACAAGAATGAGCAAGCAGGCTATCTATCCCCTACTGCTGAACAAGAAGTAGACTCATCTATTCAGCCAGAAACTGATATCCTCTTTGAAGGACCTAGTTAGTATGAGAACACACTATCTCATCAGGAAAGGGAGTCAGATGAAGACTCTACAGGTTACCAGTCTGATGATAGCCAACTAGGACCAGCAGGCCTAGGAATTTACCAAGGAACCACAGGTCAAGAAAATCAGACCCCAGAACCAATCCAACCATCTATACAGAGGTTTGGTTTACCCTTTCTCACAGGACTCTTTGATCTGATATCTGGGAATCAAGTAATCCCAAGTCATACAGCACCACAACCCCATTAGACAGAACAATCTTCAGAAGAATCTACCCCCATAGGCCAACTACCAATAGTCAACACAATGGTAGATGCCAATATTATAGCACTGACTATCTAGCTAGCTATACTAGCAGAGATAGTAGGATAGATTGCTAAACAGAACAAACCAACCAAGATCTTGCAAATTCCAATATTCAATGGAAAAAACAGTAGCATCAAAAACTTCATCAATGCAGTTGATACAGGTTACCAAGCAAATCAATAGAATGACAACTGAGTATCTATAGGAATGCTCACCAACAACTATAACAACACTCTCCAACAGTGTTTGCTGCATCAGTAGCACAAGTAGAAACAGTAGCCACATTCTTCAATAAAGTAGTAGCCAAATTCTGGTGAATCTTGGAACAGCACCCAGTAATCTGGGAAGACTGCCCTCAAGTCAATGGACAAGCATCTACCAACAATAGACCAGGTTGAGATGACTATGAAGCAGGTCCAGGACTCAAGGCCCTACTACTGACCAAATTCTGAAATGTAGCCTATATATAAGAAACTTGGAACAAACTGTCTCAAATGAAGTTCCACAAGAATGGTGAGGAGAATCTAGAAACCTTTGCTATTAGAATAGATACCCATTGGACTTACCTACCAGGAAACTAATTTGACCATCAATAGTACTAGAGCCAACTATCTGTTTGCAGCCCTACCAGACTGGCTCACCCAGAAGATTAAAAAACAAGGCCTTCCCTAAGGATATACCTACTACTCATAGTACTTTACTCAAGTACAAAGAAGAGCCCATAGAATTCTTACTGTATAGGCCCTACAAAACCCAGAACATAAGAAGGATAACTAAGATAGGAGAAATCCTACCAGGAGAAATAATTAAAGGAATGACCAAAGATATGATCAAAGAAACCAGTGAAACCCCAGAGGATCCAGACCTTCCACTGAGGACAAAAAGAAGCAGCTCTATAAAAAAGAATTGTGCTTCATCTGTAAGAAGACAGGACAAATCTCATTCAAATACTCTGAGAAGAGAAACAGGTCAGGTGAATCTAGTAACTAGAACATTACTATCATTAGAGAAGGTCTAGAAAAGAAAAACCCCAAGAATGTCATCAAAGTGCAGAAGATATAATACAAGGCTACCATCCCCACTAAGGTCCATCCCACCAATGCAGGATATGACCTCTACAGTAGCCAAGACCTCACCATTTCACTGAGTACCAATGCTACAGTATGAACAGAAATTGTAATGCAAGCTTCCAAAGGTACATATATCTGCCTTGCTGAGTGAAGTAGCCTAGCTAAAGAATTCAACATTGGGCTAGGAGGAGGAGTAGTTGATCAAGCTTTTACTGGTGAAATCTGTATTATCTTGCAAAATTTTGGAGATACCTCATTTGAAGTCAAAGTAGGCCAAAGAATTGCCCAAGCAATCATTGAAGAAATCTGTCAAGATCTCACCATTGAAGAAGTCCCCAAGCTCTCCCAGACAGACCATGGCAAGAAAGGGTTTGGATCAACCAACAAACCTCTCAGTTAAAAGGTCTCAACCATAAAGAAAGATGATGATAACTGGTATAAGAGAATTGCAGATAGTTATATACCATATAGATAATACCCTCATTCTATCCAAATATAGTGCATAGAACATATTGATAAATGTCATATATGCCTCTCCAAAGTTTTCAAGATTCAATCCAAGAAGTGCCAAGCCCAACAGACTGAGAAACCCAAACAAGACCACTCTCCTTGTAAAGGATGAGAAGAAACTAACTTCAAGAAGACTGATAGAAATTGAGACAATAATGAGGATAAAGAGCTCAATACCATCAAGAAGGAGGACAGTTGTATCAAGTTCACAGACCAAGTCTACAGACAGAATGTCAATGTCTTACTTGATAGCAGTACTACTGGAAACTATATCAGCACTAAGACTGTCAAGAGGATCAGAGCCCAAAGCAGACCAGCCACTGAGAAAAGAAGTGTTACCTTTAGTGATGGTAAAACTGCACCATTGACCAAGATCTATGAAGATCTCTTACTCAAGATTGGCAAATATCAAGAGAAGTTGGACTTCAGTATTGTAGACCTCTCAGGACAAGACATTATCTTAGGAAAAGTCTGGTTGACCCAGCACAACCCAGATATCAACTGGAGAACCAATAAGGTTAACCTGACCTATAAAGGCAGAAAGATCACTCTGACACCCCAGGAAGGTACCAATCATTAAGGAATTGAAATAATCTCTGCCATCTAAATGAAGAGACTCACTCGAAAAAAGGAAACATCTACTTCATCTGTACTGTACAAGAAGTTACTGAAGCTACAAGTAGTCCAATCTCAATAGAAGCTCAAGAACTGTTTGAAGAATTTTAAGATATATTCCAGAACCCTCAAGAACTTCCACCCAAGCACCAAATCCAATATAGAATTGATCTCATTCTAGAATCTGAACCCCCATACAAGAGTATCTATCAACTGGCCCAATCTGAACTTAAGACTCTCAAGGATAAGTTGATCAAACTACTGGCCCAAGGATATATTGAACCCAGTCACTCTCTATTCAGAGCCCCCATTCTATTTGTCAAGAAGAAGGATAGCTCTCTGCAAATATATATTGACTACAGAGTCTTCAACAAGATCACCATCAAGAGCCAGTATGCTTTGCCTAGGATTGATGAGTTGCTGCACCAAATCTTCAAGGCCAAGACCTTTTCTCTACTAGACTTGCAAAATAGTTATTACCAGATTCTCATTGATAAGAAGAACATTGAAAAGACAGCTTTCTGAATACAGTTTGGACACTACCAGTTCTGAGTCATGCCTTTTGGTTTGACCAATATACCAGCAATATTCTAGTATCTGATAAATAATATCTTTGAACTACTCCTCAACATCTGTATCCTGGTATATATTGATGATATACTAATCTATAGCAAAACAGTAGAGTTACAGTACACCCACCTCAGACAGATACTGACCCTTCTATGAGAACACCAGCTCTATGCCAAGATGAGCAAGTGCAAGTTCTATTATGACCAAATTGAGTATCTAGGACATATCATCTCTGCTGAAGAAATTAATGTGGACTCCTGAAAGGTATCAGCCCTCAAGGATATTCCCATCTCCACTATCCTCAAGCTACTTCAGTACTTTCTGGGTATTGCTAGTTACTACCAAAGATTTATCCAAGAATACTCTGCTATTGCAGCCCTACTGACCAGTCTGACCCACAAAGGAGTAAACATCAAGACTGAATGGACCCCTGAATGCACCCAGGCTATGAGCCATCTCAAGAGACTTCTTACTGAGGCCCCAGTGCTAATTGCACCTAACCCTATTAGGCGATTCACTCTGACCATAGATGTCTCTGACATTGCCATTGGGGCAGTGCTCAGCTAAGAAGATTGCCCAGTGATCTATCTTTCTCAAAAGCTTAAGCCAGCTGAGACTCAATATACTATCCATGAGAAGAAACTCCTGGCCACTATTACTATACTCCAGGAATAGTGCCATTTCCTCCTAGGACAACTATTTGTGGCCTACACTGATCACTATGCTCTATGGTATATTTATATATAGCCTATGCTAACCTACAGACAAGTCTACTGGATGGAAATCATTGCCAACTTTGATATGAAAATCAAGTATATTCCAGACAAAACCAACCATATAGCTGACAGTTTCTCTAGGTACATAGAAGATGAACTTGTCTTCATAGTGAAGATACATAATTAGAGATCTTACCCAGATGATCAAGAATGGCTATCAGCAAGATAGCCCCCTGATGAGATTCCTTCAATTCTGCCAAGACCCAGAGACTGAGATCCCAGAACCCATGAGGCAAATGTTCAAGAGATTCACTTACTATGATGGACTTATCTACAGGGACTATGACAGAGTGGTTATATCCAATAATGATACTCTGTAGCTCAAGATCATGCAGGAACTCCATGATACTCCTGCAGTAGGACACTTTGGTTTTGAGAAGACTTACAATCTCCTTTCAAGAGAGTTCTACTGGCCAAGAATAACCAAAGACATCAAAGACTTCATGGCCTCATATGAGATGTACCAAAGGTTCAAAAGTGGTAACAAGCTACTAGCAGAACTTCTGCAACCTCTGTCTATCTCAAGTTATAACTGGGATCAAATTGTAATGGACTTTATTATTTAGCTCCCCAAGACCAAGGCAGGATGAGATACCATTGTGGTATTCATGAATCACCTAAGTAAACAAGCCCATTTTGCACTCATCAAGACCACTACTACTATACTAGAGATTACCAAGATTTTCCTCAACCAAGTATTCAGTCTATATGGTATGCCTAGCACTATTATATCTGACTGTGGTGCCAAGTTTACAAGCAACTTCTGGAAGGTATTCTTTAACCTCTATAGAACCAAGCTGAAGTTCTCTACTGTATACCACCCTCAGACTAATGATCAAACTGAGTGAACCAATAGGACCCTCAAACAGATACTTAGCATCTTCTGCTGTTACAAGCAAAATGATTGGGGCAAGTATCTAGCTCATACTGAGTTTGCCTATAACAATAGCTGGCAAACCTCTACAAAGAAGACCCCATTCTTCCTGAACCATGGTCAACACCCAAGGACCCTAAGTACTACTATAAAATCAGCAGTCCCAGTAGTCCAAGACCTAGCCGAGACCATTTCTGACCTTAATTAAATAATAAGAGATGCTCTCATAGAAGCACAGGACTACCAGACCAAGTATATGAACTTGAAATGAAGAGAAGTCTCCTACAACATTGGTGATATAGTCATGCTTAAAACAGATCACCTCCATCCAGACACTCTAGCACAACAGCCTGCTAAGAAACTCTGCACTAGAAGAATTGGACCATACAAGATTGTGGAAAAAGTCAGCAAAGTTAACTACAAGTTGTAACTTCCTCACAATATCTAAGTACACTCAGTATTCTATATCAGCCAATTGGTGGACTACTATGAGAACTCATTCCTCAAGTGTACAGTTCCACCTCCACCCCCAATCAGGATCAATGATCATGAGGAATTCAAAATTGAGGAAGTACTTGACCACAAGGTTCACAAATACTCCAAAACAGTCAAGGGGTTTTTCCTCATCAAGTGGAAGGGTTACCCCACTCATGACACTATCTGGGAAAAAGAAGAAGCTCTAGAGAATGTATGTGAAGCCCTTCAGCACTATATGGAAACACTCACTCTCTAGCAAAAAAAGGAATTGTAGCTCTAAAAATTAGAGCACATAACAAATAAGGAGGATATCACATATTTTATCCAAAATATATAATACTAAACATTGTAGAAAAAAGAAATATTATAGTTAACCAACAAGAAGATGCTCAGATAATGAACAATCTAACATGGTACAGTAAAACACATTTGAACAACTTCATTTCATGCCATCTGTGTCATCTCCACTAGATGATGATGGATGCTTCATATGGAACTTAGGAAAACTGATGATGTTGAAACTAATCTAAGCCCATTCATGTAACAGATATTGTTACTAGGAATTGCCTTGGATTACAAGAAATTCTATTTCTGAGAGATTTAAACCCCCAGCTGTGACAATGAGAGCCCTCACCCTAGACAAGAATGGCCAGTCCTCACAAATGTGCCAACCAGACAAAAAAAAAGAGAACCAAGATCTGTCAACTCTGTGTAACCACAAGGAGCTATATATTTGAAATCTGATTTTTTCTCATATGACTAGCACATGCTCCACTTACAGCAACAGATCACATATTTTGTTGGAAAGTGTGACCAAAAGAAAGTCACACCAGATAAGTGAATAAGTATAAATACCCAAGGCAAGAGTACTTAGCAACTCTTATCCCTCTCTTCTCACAAAAGAAAAGATAAAATAAGAATGCCTGCTACCTACCACCAAACTGCCCACCATAGCTAGCCCCTCTCAAGCCAGGTTGACTGCCTCTTTGGACACATCCAGGTTGCTATCTGAGGAAGGAACCACTACTCTGAGGCTCTTAACCTCTCTAGCCTAGACCTAGGACAATATGTTCTTGATCGCCATAAACTCATTGAAAGAGTCTATCTTGCTACCAGCTACCTAGAGATCTGGCATGAATATAAAATCAGCCACCAGCTTCTTCAACATACAAATGACCTACCCACTGACCAGGTCTCAGACTGGATTCACCTGGACAGATATGAGCAAAGACTTGCTAAGAAGGTCTATCAAATTATGTACTATGTACTCTTTGTAATTCTCAATCTCAACTATATACAACTAAAGGATTTCCAGAACCTCTCTTTCCCTGAGGTTGACAAGCTAGAGATCAAGGTTGCCTTAGAAGCCAACTCCTGGATTACCCTCAAGTCTACTAACTGCAAACCCCACTGGAGTCTCCTCCTGAATAATAATCCAGACCAATGGCTCTAAGGCCTCTCTGACCTCTTTGAAGGACCACCTATCTGAATAGATATCCCTAGGCATGAGGATCAAGAACCCTACTTAGATGGTCCCAACTGCATCAGATGGAGAACCCCTATACCAGCACTCATTCCAATATAAGAACCATTTACAGACCTCATTGACTTCTCCATCCTGGACAGCAAGCCATCAGCAACCACCCCTCCTGTCACTGAAGAAGATGGCAACAATACTGAGGAAGACTCTCTACCTTTCTCTCCCCTGGTTCTCAATTTCTAAATCAACAAAGATGTTGATTTCTAAGGAGAGAAAGATGTAATAGAATGAATGAATAGATGAGACACAACAAGTAATCATATGACCTGGTGATGATTTCATCATATGATCAAGCATGACATATGAATGATGAATGAATGAATAATGTAGAAAATAATATAAAAAATAATATCTAGTTTATCTCTGACAATTGATGCTACAGCAACTGTTACTATAGCAGCTGATTATTGTCTAGTAATTGAGGTCCTGATTATAAAGTTGTTTTTGTCAAAAACTATCTAATAAAGGTTATAATCACAAATCTCATTATAGTTACCAAATTAGTCACTCATACTTAGTCAGAAATCACAGACCAACTTGTATAAATACACCCCAGTTTCTATCTGAAATAAAGTAGTTTTAGTTCAGTCTTTGATACAAGAATCAAGTCCCCCCCACATATATATATTCTTCTGAGTCTTAGTAATAATACCTAAGTGACTCTAGTGTTTCTGACTAAACTCCAGAAGTCTAGCTAACTTCTGCCAGAACTGAGACCAGTATATAAATTCCTAAAGACTTAAGTAAACCCATTGAACCTGAATTTCAAGATGAATTCAGTCTGTATACAGTAAAGAACAAGACTCTTAAAAGATAGGATAAAAGAGAAAGACCTTTGAAAGATAAGACACTGCTACTACAACTACTTTTAAGCAAGTGCTTCCTCAAACTGAAGGCTTTTTGATATACATTGTATACTAAGTCCCTAAGTAATAGTCTCACTTTTCCAATTATCCAAAGAATAAGAGAGGGGTAGAAGTGAGAGTTATTATAAATATACTCCTAAGAAGTTGGAATAAGATCAACTTTAGACAGAAGTAACCTCAGAACCAACTATGGATTCCCTAGAAACAAACTCCCAAATCAGAGTTAGACAAACCATTGTAATTAAGACCAGATAGTACTAGGAAACCTCAGACCCAAGTATCTACTAGCTAGTAATTGACCAGATATATAAAGACCTATATAAGGCTTTTAGAAACTATCACCCATATCTTAGGAATACTATCAGCTACTATAAATTCTACATACTTCTCCATAACCACTTTAGGACCACAAAGACTCAAGAATTTAATGCTGTAGTGACTCAGAAATTTCTAGACTATATCTCTCCCCCTGCAGCAAGAGCAGTAGCTGCTGAGTAGATTGTATCTGACAGATACTATCATACTCCTACCTGAACCTCCCTCTACTACAGACTAGTAATATACTATACTACTGCTATATTAAGATATAAGACTGAA
>RBNI01007714.1:0-10032 GCA_003990745.1 Jimgerdemannia flammicorona | reverse complement strand
AAAAAAAAAAAAAAAAAAAAAAAACTCTACCAACTTTCACTATACCAGGACTAAGACCGTATTATACTACCAATTCCAGAACAGCAAGGCCTGGCAAAGAAGTAAGAGAAACTCTTCATCAACTACCTAACTCTGAACCTAAAGCAGGCTCTACTACAGCCCTACCTGAACCCAATACCAATACTGAACCTAAACTTGACTTTGAATTAAGTCTATCCGAAATCAGATATACCACTGATTCTGTTTACTTTGACGCTGAGCAAATCCAATTACACAGGGACCAAACTGAAGAGGAGGAGAAGTATCTCAGTAAATTCGATCCTGGATACACTACTGAAGGAGATGCACCTCTATCAGGACAGAATACACCTATACAGCAACAGACAGCTATCTATTGAGCCCTCACTTCAGACCCACAACTATTACTCCAGCAACTTACATAGACTCAAAGAACACCCTCACACTCTGCACTAGTACCTCAAATAGTACTAGTAACACTACTACCAGTAGTCCAACTACCTCCAGTAAACAATATGGCAAACCAACAGATTCTAGACCTCACAGCCCAGGTAGCCATAATGGCAGCAACCATTACTGCCTTAGCCGAACAGACCTGACCTACCAAAAATCTGAGCCTACCTACCTTCAATGGTACTGCACAAGAAGTCCAAAGCTTCATTAGTATAGTTGATACCAACTTCGAAGCCAATCAATGGACTAATGAGTGAGTCACTGACTGCCTTCTGATAAACAATCAAGACCACACTCTGGAACAACTCTTTGCTACCACCACAGCCTATGTCTGCTGAGTTGTTACATTCTTCCAAAGATCTGTCAAAGAATAGTGACAAACCTTTCCTGAAAAATCCCTTACATGGGATACCCAACCTACAGTAATTGCTCAGAATGCAGCAAATAATGTCCCAGGATATGGAGCCCATCCTGCAGCCTCTAGACTCAAACAACTCATAATTGCTCAATACCACAGTGAAACCATGATTGCCAAATCTCAAGTAAAACTCTGCAACCTCAAATTTGATATACATGGCAAAGAAGAATTTGAAACCTTCTGTACAAAACTCAAATCACTCCTGAACACTATTGGCCTAGGATATATTATCAATGATGAAGCATGAAATAGTACAAGAGCAGACCATTTATTTGATGCCCTGCCTGAATGGCTTACTAGAAAAATCTAAGAACAAGGCCACTCAGTTGGTTGTGACCACCAATAATAGTGCCTAGCAAGAATCAAGACTATGGTCAAGCGAATCCTAACAGCTAGACCAATTCTGCCCTAAAGACAATTCAACAACAAGGAAAAGACTTAGACTAAGAAAGAAGATCCCAAGTATGAAGCATCCTGAGCTCCCTCTACATCTACCTCATAGACACCCAGAAATCATAAATCCACCCAACTGAGTACCTTCAAGAAACTCACTAAAGGAGAAAGAAATGAACTTCAAAGAAGTGAAGCATACTTCTATTGCCAAAAGACAGGACACATGGCCAGTGCCTGCCCCAACCGAAAACCCCGAACAGCAATATGAGCAACTATTACTACTCTGCACCACCTCAATAACCTGACCACCAGAACACTAGACTTTGTCAAATTAAGGCAAACTGCCAAGGCCCCAACCAAAGGAAGTCAAAAAGCAGCTGAATATGACCTGTATGCAGCCAAAGAAGCTACAGTTTCCAACTGAGAAGTCAAGTAAGTCTATACAGGAATCAGCATCCAAATCCCTGAAGGACATGTTGAAAGAATATACTGTCACAGTAGCCTAGCATTGAAAGGACTCTCAGTAGAAGGAGGAGTCATTGACAAGGATTATACAGGCGAAATTATTGTCCTCATCTGAAACCATAGTTGGACACCCTTCAAGATTCCTATTGGATTCTATATTGCTCAGATTCTATTTGAGAAAATTGAGTCAACTCTGATAGTCAAGGAAGTCCCTGAACTACTGCCTACCATCCGAGGATCCAAAGGATTTGGTTCATCAAACAAGGCCCTAGCCCAACCTACTATAAACAAAGAAGAACAATTCTACAAGGAAATTGAAGATGGATATGTACTAAGTGGCTGATGTCCCTATGGCATTGGAATGTACTCTTCCTGAATGATTGATGATTACTTCTCTTGTGTCAATGAGCTGGCTCAAAGAAGAACCAACAGAAGGAAAACTCCTACAACTGAAATTACTACTATTAGATCAGACAAACTGCTTATACTCCAAGCTTTTGTCAACAGAGCACCTGTCAAGATTATGATAGACAGCAGTACCTCAGACAACTTCATCAATGAAGAAACAGCCAATAGACTCAAGGTCTTCATCTCTCCAGTACAACAAACTTAAGCAGTTGCCACAGCTGATGGAACCTCACATGTCATTAGCAAGGAAGTCTGCAACCTACCCTTCCAAATTGGTAACTATCAAGTATATGTTACCCTCCAAATTGTACCACTTTCTGACAATGAGATCATTCTTGGAACCCCATGGTTGAAACAAGAGAACTCCACGATTGATTGGGTAAACCATTCCCTGACCATCAAGAAAAGATGCCACAACTTCAAACTGCAAGGTAAAAAAAACCCACTCAACTCTAGTGAACCTGGACCAAAGATCACTCATATCAACAAGCTACAACTTAAGAAATTAGCCAAGAAATACCCTCTCTTTGCCATCTCTATCTGCCCATCCAAAGGAGAACCTGAGAACTCTGAAGACTTTTCCAAAGTTGACCACTGTGTCAGACCATTACTCCAGAAATTCCAAGACATATTCCCAAAGAAACTTCTGAAAGGCCTACCTCCTAAATGAGCAGTAGACCATGCCATCAAGACCATCCCAGATGCCAAGCCAGCCTTCAAGTCAATCTACCACATGTTGCCGAGAGAAATTGATGCACTCAAGAAAGAAATTAACAAACTCCTAGAATAAGGATTCATCAGACCTAGTATATTACCCTATGGTGCACCAGTCCTCTTTGTTGTCAAGAAAGGAGGAGACTTATGAATGTGTATTGATTACCACGACCTCAATGAACAGACCATCAAGAACTGTTACCCACTACCTAGAATCAATGAAATATTTGATAGGCTTACCAACCCACAATTTATGAGCTCTTTTGACCTGCAAAATAGTTACTGGCAAATTGCCATGAATGAAGAAGACATCTACAAGACAGCCTTCTGAACTCGCTATGGACATTTCAAATTCCTAGTTATGCCCTTTGGCTTAACTAATGCCCTAGCAAACTTCCAGACCATGATGAATACTATCCTGCACCCATACCTAGATAAATTCATTGTTGTCTACATTGACGACATCCTAGTCTTCAGCAAAACCTTGGAGGAACACCTTGAACATCTTGAACTAGTACTACTGAAACTCCGAGAAACCAACTCTTTGCAAAACTCAGCAAGTGTAAATTCCTCCTGAAGAAAATTCAATTCCTTGAACACATTGTCACTCCAAATGGAATCAAAGTGGACCCCAGCAAAATCTCTGCAATCAAGAATTGACCCAGACTCAAGAAGCTGAAGGACCTACAGTCATTCCTGGGATTAGCAAACTATTACAGGCAATTTGTTGCCAACTTTGCTAAAATCACCACTGCTCTCACCCAAATGACTAAGCATAACAAGAAAGGAGAACAGCTCTGGACTATGAAACAAGAGAAAGACTTCAACAATCTTACAAATTGGGGACCCGAACAAGATACAGCCTTCCAAGTATTATAAGAAGCCCTGATAACTACTCCAGTACTTTAAGCAGCAAACTCTGCCCTACTATATGAAGTTACTACTGATACCTCTGACCTAGCTCTTGGAGCAGTGCTCATGCAAGAAGGACACCCTGTGGCCTATCACTCTTGTAAGTTCAATGATGCCGAAATTAACTATGCAACCCATGAGAAGGAAATGCTAGCCATCATAGATACTCTGATCAAATAGTGACCCTACCTAGAAGGAGCATACTTCACTGTATTGACTGACCACAAGACATTAGTCAATATCAAGACACAGGCTACCCTTTCTCGAAAGCAAGCCAGATAGATGAAAGTCCTCACCAATTTTGACTACGAAATCCAGTATTGCCCTGGTAAGAAGAATATTATTGCCAATGCAATCTCAAGACTACCAATCGAAGAAGTTATCCAAACTCTCACCTTGGTTACCAATACTATGTATTATGGAGCAAATTATTGCAGCATGTGCTGATGATAAGGAAGCTTAAGCACTCTGAGAAATCCTGAGCAGTAACAATGCTGACAAGCATACTCAGTACAACTAATACCAACTCAAGGATAATGCTATCTACTATAAGAACAGATTGTATATTCCAAATAACCGAGACCTCTGAAGGACTATCTTATTCAAATGTCATGATGCCCCTAAAGCTGGACATTTAGGATTTGACAAATGCTATAAAGTTATCTCCCGAAACTTCTATTGGTCCCATATGGTAGATCAGCTTAAGACCTATATCACTTCCTGTGATGCCTGCCAATGGAACAAGTCTTCAACACTAGCAAAACCTGGTTTACTATACCCTATTCCAATACCATCTACTAATTGAGAACAAATCTCTATGAATTTCATTGTACAACTACCCTGAACCAAGAATGGGAAAGATACAATTGTTGTCTTTATAGACTATCTCAGCAAACAAGCCCACTTTGTACCAACTACTATCACTGCAACAGCACCAGACATAGCCACACTCTTGTTTGACAATATCTTCCACTATCATAATCTTCCTAAGATCATTGTTAGTGACTGAGACCCAAAATTCACCAGCCATTTTTGGAAAGCCCTCCATGTACACCTTGGAATGAAACTTGCACTATCCACAGCCTTTTATCCTGAAACTGATGGCCAAACTGAAAGGATGAACTGAACTCTGGAACAAATGCTAAGAAACTATATTTCCTACAGACAAGATAATTGATATGAACATCTCACTGCAGTTGAGTTTGTCTATAACAACAGCAAGCAAGCCTCTCTTTGAATAACCCCATTCTTTGCCAATACTGGACAAAACCCAAACACCCCTCTGATACTTATCTGAACCACTGATGAACCCTCCACAGTTAAAGCTGTTGAAGAATTCCTGCTCTAAATGCATAATCTAAGCCAGATCACAATTGAGAACTTATCGTAAGCTCAAGAACAACAGTTACAGTATATTAACCAACACTGCTAAGAAGAAACCTTTGATATTGGAGAAAAAGTTCTACTAGACATCTGAGGATACCAAGTTGACAACCTCAAGCACAGACTATCTACAAAGCTAAACAGTAAGTTTATTGGACCATTTGAAGTCATTGCACAAGTCTCTCCGACCTCCTACAAATTGGCGCTACTAGACACCATTAAGATTCACCCAGTCTTCAATGTCCAACATCTCAAGCGATATAATGAACTATTTCCAAACCAAACCATAAAACCACCTGCACCTATCATTATTAATGATCAGGAAAAATATGAAGTTGAATAAATCCTCAACAAATGTGAACTCAAGAACCACCCTGAGTACCTTATCAAATGAAAAGGTTATCTGATCCATGATGCAATATGGAGACCCAAGACTAACCTCCAGAATACTATTGACTTAGTTCAGGAATATGATTTCTTGAATAATTGAAATCTGAATACTTTGACATCTATTAGTTCATACTATATATTATATCTTCTGAACATTATAATTATCATGAACCAAATCAAGAACTCAGCAAGTTAAGACAAAAGAATACTGACCTTCTAGAAAAATAGCAAAACTGAAAGCCAGCCTATTCTCCCTGTACCACTGGTGGAAAACGAGGTATAGACATTTAAGAAGATTCCTTAGAGGAAATTCTCCAGTAGTGAATGATGTCAGAATCACTTCTGGTGCATGGTATTGAACACATGACCCTTTAATATATGAATCCAATGCATTAGGCAACTGTACTATGAGCATGCTACTTTCTGAGAAAAATGGACTTCACCAGACTTTTGATCTCCTAAATAGTGTAACAATACTAGAACAAAATTAGAAGCTCCTAACAAGGATGTTAAAAGCTAAGAAGGGGAGAGTTGTAAGTGCACAACCTCCAAGCCACCAGAATAACATGTCGCCCTCTGAACAAGCTACAGAAATCACACGCGACCTCTGAACAAATCTGGAAATCACCTGTATGATCACGAAGCTGAGTCAAACCAAAGTCACAGTGCACAAAGCTGAGTCAACATGAAGTCATGGAATACAGAACTTACATAAACGGGATCTTACCAATCAGAACCAAATGCATATATACTGAGCACCAAGACATGTTGAAACAGAGAACCAAAACAAACAACAACTACAACTTCTGAACATACACAAATATGACCACTGAGATCTACAACTGCATCCATATTGACATTTGGAATACCATTGTCAACCAAGCCACACCCCCTCTGCCTCTCATGAATATCCATAGCCTAGCATCCCTCTACTTTGTGGAAGCCTGATGGAATACCCTGAACATGCTCAATGAGGCCCACTGAATTGGACAAATCTCAAGCTACTACTAGATTGGCTGCCTCCTAGAAGACATAGTCGAACACTACCATGATATAGATATTACCCAGATATCTCAATACCAGAAACTCATTGCCCGCAAACACTGAGAACTCTTCTACAAGTACAGCACCTTTATTTCCTATCTCCGAGTTACTACTAGCAAAATGGTTGCTACTTTGTCCTATGACCAAATTGACAATATGATACAAGAACTCAACCATAAGTACCTCGAGTATGTTGAAACTACAGACAGAACCTTCTCACACCCAAATGACCATATCCTGCAAATGCCTCAAGTCGGGTATGCCATGAAGGATGTCTACGATATAATCCACTTTGATGAAGATAAAGCAGAAGACAATGATCTCTCTGATGCTGACATGACCTCAAGCTAAGGTCTCTACCAACCCTGATCACACCACCAACCTTGCCAATAAACTTACAATAGTTTATAACCACATATAAGACTTATTGGGACAATGACCACTGGCATGAATATCAATCCACATTCACTCCTGATTACTTCAACTATAATGAAGAGACCAGAGAACACAATCTATACCTCCAGACAACTCTCAAGATTGAACCAACCACTCTACTACCTGAGTATGAGTAACATGAACCACAGCCACCAGCTTATTACAACTCTGCGACTCATAGTGCTATAACTTATAGAAGGTATGCAGATAGTGAATCTGATGAAAGTGAAGATGATATACCCCTTCTTTGCCCACCAATACCTTATCTAGCATATGAGATAGATGATACTATCCTGTGGGACAGTGACAAAGTTCCAATGTATTATTACCTCAGTGAACAAGGAGAAGTAATCCACAAACTACTCTTCTTAGATGACTACTTCATCAGAGATGATGTCATTGATAGTGATATCATTGAAGACTACCCAGACAGTGTCTAAATCTATAAATAGTTTAGCAGTCATAGTATAGTTAGATTAGTCTTGTATGACATGACTGTGAACTGACTCAGCAGTCAGATGATCTCTTTTTTTTTTTTTTTTTTTTTTTTTTTTTTTTTTTTTTTTTTTTTTTTTTTTGCCTCATTTATTAACTATCTATAACATGCTACATATCCTCATACAACATCAGTAGCCCCATTCCACCCCAATCTCAACCCACCCTCAGCCTTGCACCTTTAGGGTATAAGTTGCAACCTCACTGCCCAAGTAACTAGATCCTCCTACCCGGCCTACCCCACCCAGTGGATATGGATTGTAAACCCCAACTACCTCAAGTACTTGGCATCTAGTACATCTGACCTACCCCTATTAGTGCCTCCTGTCTTGCCCATCTAGCCTGTCTTGTCTGTCTTGCCCACCTATATTGCTCGTTTTGCCCATGTTGCCATCTTGCCATCTTGCCTGTCTTGCCCATCTTGCCCATCTTGTCTATCTTGCCTGTCTTGCCTGCCCATGTTGCCTGTGTTGTCTGTGTTACTCGTATTGCCTGTATTGCCCGTGTTGCCTGTTTTGCCTGTTTTGCCCATTTTGCTCATATCGCCTATCTTGCCATCTGTCTGTCTTGCCCATGTCACCCATCTTGCCATCTTGCCCATCTTGCCTGTCTTGCCCATCTTGCCTGCCTGTATTACTCATGTTGCCTGTGTTACCTGTGTTGCCTGTGTTGCCTGCCTGTGTTGTCCATATTACCCATGTTACCTGTATTATCCATATTGCCTATGTTGCCCACCCATGTTGTCCGTATTACCTGTGTTGCCTGTTTTTCCTGTTTTGCTCATTTTGCTTGTCTTGCCCATGTTGCCTGTCTTGCTGTCTGCCCATCTTGCCCATATTGCCCATCTTGCCATCTTACCATCTTGCCTGTCTTGCCCATCTTACCCATCTTGCCCATTTTGCCTATTTTGCCTGTCTTGCCCATCTTGCTCATGTTGTATATCTTGTCATCTTGCTATCTTGCCCATCTTGCCCATCTTGCCCACCTGTATTGTCCGTGTTGCCCATATTGTCTGTATTGCCCATATTGCCCATCTTGTCCATCTTGCCTGTCTTGCCCATCTTGTCTATCTTGCCTATGTCGCCTGTCTTATTATCTTACCATCTTGCCCATCTTGTCCGCCCATATTGCCTGTGTTGCCCATGTTGTCTGTGTTGCCCGTGTTACCCGTTTTGCCCATGTCGCCTGTCTTGTCATCTGCCCATCTTGCCCATGTCGCCTGTCTTGCCATCTTGCCATCTTGCCCATCTTGCCCATCTTGCCCATCTTGTCCATATTGCCTATATTGCCCATGTTGCCCATTTTGCCCATGTCGCCTATCTTACCATCTGTCTGTCTTGCCCATGTCATCTATCTTGCCATCTTGCCATCTTGTCTGTCTTGCCCATCTTACCCATATTGCCCATATTGCCTGCCCATATTGTATTGCCCATATTGCCCATATTGCCCATGGCCTACCAAACTGTCAGATGATCTCTTGATATGTCAGATCACACTTGTACTACATGACTGCATTCTGACTCAGTAAAGTACTAAGTGCTATATCCATATCTAGCATAGTCCAGATAGCCCCTCACTAGTATAAATACCCCCTCCCTCAGACCTCAGAATCACAGACTCGAATATACAAGAACAATCCTGAATACTTCCCCATAATATCCCTTCATACTACTACTCTTAGTATAGCAATATCATAAATAGCAAATAAACCTATTTAATAACCCACAAACTACTCTTAAGTAAATCTGCTCCCTGTTAGGTCTCACTCCTAACCCCATTATGAAATTTCCTAATTGGGTATTGTCTACAGCAATATGCCAATTCAACTAAGCTGGTCTTAGTTTCTTAAACTTTCTGAAATATGGAAAATCCTGAACATCCAGAACTAGTCTGAAAAAGGACTTTGGTTGAGACATCAACCCAATCTTGAAATCAATAAGCATAGAGGATGTACTCCATATGAAATTGATCTTGACCATAAGAAAACGGTCTTCCAGAATATCCAGAACTTCAAGAAAACCTTTCCAGAACTATGTAATAGTTACTCTAAAAAGTAACCCTCTTACACAAATATCCTATCTTAACCTTATCAGCAAAACTCATTCTTCCAGACTTCTATCTACTAGTTCTACCTCTTTCATCTCCTTATCTATCAGAGAAAATACTCAACAAACTCTCTTCCAAACCATGACTCCTCTTCACATACTATTAATCAAATACACTAAAATCACTCTATCTTATATACTTCTTGAAATACTCATCAATCACCATATTATTATTATCTTTTCTCCAAAAATAATATTAAAAATATTATCGAAAGTTTATATAACTCAAATTATACTAAAAAAAAATATATTAAAAAATCTCATTTAATAAAAATACCAAAAAGCCTATCAAAAACAACAAATATAAAAAAACAATATACCAATATTAATCCAATCTCAAAATATAAATCAAAAACATACTTAATAAATATACATAATACCTATTAGAAATATCAAAAA
>RBNI01007713.1:0-10033 GCA_003990745.1 Jimgerdemannia flammicorona | reverse complement strand
ATGAAAAAAGACCACTTTCTCACCCGCAACACCCACTCTCCCCCCACTCTGCTGCCAGATTTTCTCTACCAAATGATGCCTTTGACCCCCCTGCATCCCCCAACCAAGCCACCAGCCCGTCAGGGTGTCTTCCATAAGGCTATGCCATCTCAGCAGCCTGACCTCAGAGCTAAGCCTCTGCCCATCCTCAAAAACATATACCCAGTGACTGGCCAGCCCTACTCAAATGGCCAATGCCCAGTCTAACATCAGCCATTCCTTCCCCACCCCCCCCTCCAATCTATTCCTTAAATCCTCCCATCACCCCTGCACTCCAGCTCTCCGACCCACTCCCTCCAAATGATCCCCAATGTTCTGCCAAAAGGTACTAAGTACCTCACACTCCCCTAGCCAATGTTCAGGTATCTGTATGTATCCCCCTTCCTGCCCTACATTCTAGCACTCTTCACAGTTGAAGCAACCTCCCTCGATAAGATGATCTGAGTGGAAATTGAGCATGACATTCTGCCTCAGCACATGCCACCAGACCACCCAGTACTTTGGCAGCAGCCACCTCCTCACCTCAGCACTCCAGATCCAAATGCTACGCCAGTCCCACTTCTCGCCGATTCCTACTTCTTGCCAACTGCTAGGCCACAGGTCCTGGCCTGGTCCCCACTGACATTCGATCCCATCACCAATATCAAACTCACTTAGGGGGACACCCCCCAGTAGCACATGGTCCCATTGCTACATCTCAGTGTCCCAAACTGCCTCCCCTTCATCTCTCTGCTACCTAATTCCAATGTGGCATGCCCCTTCTGCCACTCCCCACCAGAAGCCTTTGAATTGCAATTGCCCAGTATTCTGAAGGCCCACAAGTGCTAGGAGATCACCAGTCGAACCTCTCAGAGAGGACCTCATCTCCCAGACTTTCTGCAGTAGGGGGACCCAACCACCCCCTCTCAACTCCACCGCTCTCTTCAGCCACCATGCTCTCAGGTAGTGCAGCCTCTTAGGGAAGTCTACCAGCCCCAGTCCCCCACTCACCACTGGTAAGAATAAGACCTTCCAGCTGATTTGACTCTGCCTTCCAGCCCAGATCCACCCCTTGGCCAGCTTTATCAATCTCTTTACCACCCAAGCAGGGAAGTCCAAATAATAAGCCAGATACCACACCTTCGGCAGCCAATAGACATTCAGAATTGAAACTCGTCTCGCCAGAGACAATTGGCAGTACCCCCAACTCTGCAGGGCCTCCTCCCAGATGCCAACCCTCTGCTCCCACCAATGTCAGGGCAGAACTGACCCATATACTGACAGATAAATATCCAAGTACCGAACTGCCTCGCCAGCAGGGACAATGGTACCAATAATCTCCCCTCCCATCAGACCATTGCCTAACACCATTGTCTCACACTTATGCCAATTGAGTCTAGCCCCGGAGTTCACCTCATACCACTCCACTGTTTCCTTGAGCTTCTCAACATCTGTGATTGATCTCAGGCCAACCACCATGTCATCCGCAAAAGCCCCTACTTTCCACTCAATGCCAAAGATAGAGAGCCCTACTATCTTCCGCCTGATTCTGTCCATGAAGGGCTCCAAAGAAAGAGCATACAAAATGGGGGACAGTGGGTCCCCCTGAGGCACCCCTCTACCCAGGGGAAATGCTACCCCTCTGTGTCCATTACATAGGAGTGCAGCCCTACTTCCTTCCAGTAGGCTGACCATGGCTGTCCAGAACTGTTGCAGGACCCCAATCCTATCCAAAACTTTCGCCAGCCAGACCCAACACACTTGGTCATAAGCTTTCTCCTAGTCCAGAAAGACCAGACGTCCATCCAGTCCACTAGCTCATGCTCCTTCAATAACTCCATAAACCCATGCTGTGCCATCCCGGATGAGCCGGCCTCCCACAAATCCCCTCTGCTCATCACCCAGGACTTGCTGGGCCACCTTTTGCAACCTCATGACCACCACCTTAGTAACCAACTTTTGGTCCATATCTAGTAGCATAATTGGCCTCCAGTTCTTCCTGTCCTCTCACCTTCCTTTGTTCTTATAAAGCAACATTACCAGCCCCAGATCCTGTTCTCCCACCCATCTCCCCGTTTGTATGATCCAATCACACAGTGCTGTCATCTCTCCCAGTACTCCTGGGACTCCCACCATCTTTTTCCAGAAGTCCCAGGGCAGCCCATCCTCCCCAGGCACTATACCTGAGGTTGTCGTGGCAAGAACCTGGCGGATCTCCTCCTCTTACACTGGTATTACTAAATCTCCCAGCCCAATTGTCTGTGTAGGGTACCAATCCTCCAATGCTCGGTCAATGTCTACAGTATCTGCCCCACCCTCCTCTTCACTCCACAATCCACTCCAATACTCCTTTAATGATCCGAGAATGTCTTATACTCCATGCACCAATATATCATCAGCATTTAGCACCCCCTCTCACCTTTGTTGTACCCTTCTCACCTGAAGGGCTCTCATGAGAAACTTTAAGAGCTGCTCCCCTTCCTCCAATCCCTGCCAATGAAGCTGCGCTGCCAGACCCTGAACTCTTGCCTTCTCCTCATTCCGCAGCACCTGTTGTAGTTCAACCACCTCCATTCTTGCCCTTATGACTCTCCAGTCCTCCTCTCCCTCCAACGTCACCCATCTTGCCCAGTCCTCCAAGAGTCTAGTCAGTCTACAAGAAGCCCACTGCACCCGCCATCTCCTCTATCTCCCAGCCTCCCTATCAGCCTTGCTCCAGAAGGTCCTGGCCATCTCCTTCATCCTCATCCACCATACGCCAACTGGAGCACCCTCCTGCCTCCAGCACTCCACTTGCAGTCGAATGTCTTCAGCCCACTCATCCCACCAGATCTCATCATCTAGTAGAGAGGAATTAAGGTGCCAATGTCCAGGCCCATTCCCACTCCCCCCAAAATGTCCCTGTCCCAAAAGCCCCCAATGATCCGACCAAGGACACCATTCCACCTCCAGCGACTTCCAAACATCCAAGCCCCAGCAGCTGGCTGTCAGAATCCAATCAATCCTCATCCCCAGGCCCCTGGCCCAGTGCGTGTACACCCTCCTATCCCCCCAATACTCTCTACCCACATCCACCAGAGCACTCAGTCTTTCTACTTCCTCCCATACTGCCAGTCCTCCACTCCGCCCCTCAGCTCCTCGTCCTCCATCAGTTCTGTCTCTCAATACGTCTCTGACCATATTGAAGTCCCCACCGAGTATGTCTACCCCAACCTCCACAAGGATCCCACTCTCCTGTAGGCCCTTTACCCAATTCACATGCTCACCCCATACTGCAGGGCAGTAACAGGAGCCCACTGTAACTGGCTTCCAATCTGTGCATATCCACTCTCCCTACACTAATCGGTCTCCCCAGCTTTGCATATCCCTTATCTCCCCTTTGCCTTTTCACACCAGGATCCCAACCTTGCCCTTCCAGACTGCCTCGCCTCCCCACTCCTTTGTCCATTCCATTCTATCCAAGTCATCCTCACACCTGACATCCTGCAAGAGGAAGAGATCGGCCTCCAATCCCTTCAGCCAAGTAAAAATGTTCTTATACTGATAAGTGCCCCGTAGCCCATTCACATTCAAAGAAAAAATGTTGGTTGTACTATTCATAGTGAAAAATGGTTTGTTAACAAGCTTTCTCTACTGCTCTATATTCATCTCCTCCTGTGCCAAATCCAGATTATGTTCCATGGCCACCTCCTCCTCTTCAGCCCTCTGAGCCTCCAGTCCAGCCAATAGCTCATTCATCTCCCTATCTGCCTTCTTCTCGAATTCCTCATGGTACTCCAGGCAGGCCTCCTGCCAGAGCTATAGTCCATGATGCTTGGTCCAGCAGTATTCAGCCCTCTCTCCTGCGACTCCCGCCATCTCTGCCTCCCGCTCCTTATCCACCTCATAGCCCTCCTCCTCCAGATATACTGCCAGGATCTCTGCCTTCAATGCCATCACCACCCCTTCTCTCTGCAGAATCCTCGCCCAATGCTCATCACTTATCACCCTCAAATCCACCTCACCGAGCTCCTCGGCCACCAGGTTGTTCATCATCCTGCACATCCAGAGTAGGTTCCCCACCTCCTTTCCTCCAGGGGTCACCAGCCTCCCACCATCCAGCATCGTAGTGTCAGCCCCAGCACTCACAGCCTCATCCCACTCCTCTGGGATGTCCACTAGTTCCTCCTCACCAACCGCCACCACTTGTCCCTCGTTCGCTACCTCTGGAACTCCAAATTGCACTCTCTGGGCCCCCCGCATTGGCACATCCACCTCCACCCTGTTTCAGGAAGCTGGGCCCCACCTGATAAGAGGAGTAGGGGTCAGAGAATTCTCCCCTGTCTCATCCCAAACCTCCAACGTACCATCTGCATACAGGTCCTTGTTAGTTGTCTCCCTGTTCTCACCAGTCCCCTTCCCAGCACTCTCACCTCCCTCGCCTGCTCAGACACTCTCTTTGGCCCCCCCTATGGCCACCATCCTGCTCGGCTCCTTCTGAGGTCCACCCTTCATCTTTGCCAGCAGTTCTCTCTGCCTCTTACATCCCTGATCTCATTCCCACTGCACCTTACTCACTCGAATCCGCTTCCCATCCACCACCTCCAAGTGTGTCACCTCCTCAAAGGCCCTCCAAGCCTTTGCCTGCCGTTCCACTGCACCACTCAGCTCTTCCAGTGCTTCCAATAGGTTCTCTTCCTCCTCCTCACTCCCCTTAATCCTCGTTACCTTGCAGACGATCGCCCCTCAGACCATACCAGAAGGCCAGTCCCTTGCCTTCCTGGTTGCCTCCTTCTCTGCCAATCAAATCCTCACATCCACGTCGCCTATCCTGAGCAAGGTCCCCTCCCAGACTCTAAATCCAATATCCACCACCTCTCCGTACTCTGCCATGACCTCCTCAACTCTCTTCCTTGTCTCCATCACTGTCACCATGGGCACCCCTTTCACCAACAGTTGGACCACTCTGGGGTCCCATTTCAGGTATTGGGCCATTGGTACACACACCTCCCCAACTACCAATCTAACCTTCAATGCTTCCTCCAATGGCTCAGCCTCCTCAAAGCCCACCTCCACTCCCTTTAGTCCCTTCAAAAACTTTACAGATGCTGCTCCAGCCACCTGCTTAGCAATCAGCCCCAATACCATTTTCGCTATCACTGCTAGGCCCCGGAAGCACAGTGTCACCACGAATACCGAGATCGATTTCTTGAGTAATGGTGCCACTGCCAGGCCCGTCACACCATCTGCCAAATCTCCTTGTCTTCCAAGCCCCAGTCGCTCAGCTGTACCATCTACAGTCACATCTGGATTTTTTTCCAGATTAGCAGTCCCTTCTCCATCAGCCATCACACCCCCCTCAGCCACTACACCTCCAGTCCCTCTGCCCCCTTCGCCAAGGGCCACTCTGCCATGTACTGTCGCCTTCTCCGCTTCTTTGCCTTTCTTCAACCAACCCTCCAGCCCCGATGCCTGCCTCCTCTCCTTCACCATCTCAGCAAAGCTCGCCCTCCCAGATCCCTGTCCTCCACTACCGCCTCCTCCCCTTCCACACCCACATGCCAGCAGCCCCCTCATACCTCCCCCCAGGCCAGGGCCTCTCCCCACTTGCTGCCAGTCGAAAGCACTCAGGCCACCCTGCCCAGTATACACCTCAGATTGCCTGTTTGTCACCATGTTGCTAGTCTCTTTTCTCCAAAACGATATTGTAGTTGCCTTCCGAATGTTGTGTAACCCAAGAGGTACCAGAGAGAGATGCTATCTAGGGCTTATTGATATATCCCAATAACTTCCTAATTCTGAATATATCTCTTAGCATATATTGGAGCACTTTTATATTTATTTACCCTTTATAGAAAAACCTTTATCATTGTATTCACCATCATCTTCATCTTTGATCTCAGTGATCCTTGGCTCAGACAACTCTAGCTCAGATACATATAGTAATTGAAAATAATTTTAATTTACCACTGGAATAATCCGAGATATTGGCAGTACTAGTTGTTATACTGACTGGAATATAGAGGTTTCCACTGAGACTTCTATACAGATCTCCTTTTTCTCTGAACTGTATATCATACAAAATTACCATATGTTTTATATATGAATTCTAGAGTCTATACAATTTTCTACTATATCCTTGAAGTATGTACTTGATGGCCTTTAGCTTGAATTTATACTGATTGATGTTGCTTTTATTGAGAATATATATATCACATCCAAATATATATAGATGAGATATGTTTGACTGGGATCCACTTCATAATTCTTCAGGAGTAAGATTATTATCCTTATGCCTATGTTGCTAGCTTCTTTGCTTAGCAATTGAGATATGTACTAATTGTGAATATATACCACCATATTGATGGCTTTGGCTCAAGAGAAATATCCTAGACCAATAGTATTGATTATCATATATACTATGTCTATAGCTATATAGTTAAATCACTTAGCTATACCATTCTGTTGAGGTATATAAAGAGCCATCATTTGATGGCTTATACTGTATTTCATCATGAATTGCCTGAATATGTTATTGATGTATTCACATCTATTATCTAAGCATATAGCATATATTCTATATCCTATTTTATTCTCAGCAATTATATTAAATTCTTTGAATTTCTTCAAGACTTTGCTCTTCACTAATAGAAAATATACATATATCTTATATATATGATTATTGATAAATATCAGAAAATATCTCTTGCCAGAATATAACAGAGTATGTATTAGGCTATATATATCTGTATAGATTAGATTAAGAATACCCAAGGTGTACTTTAATCATTCTTCAAATAGTTACCAGATAGCTTTGTTTTCTATACATATCTTACAAAAGCTATTCTCTGGATATATATATACTGGCAATCTACTCACCAAGCCACTTCTTATCATATATTCAAGGTTTATCTTGCTAATATACTCTAAGTATTGACACTATATATTGGATGTATAAGATAAAGTTATTATATAAGCAGAGGCTTTCACTTTATTTAACATTCCATTGATTATATATATAAAGATTCTTGTGTTTTGAAGCTATCATTAGCTCATTATTATGTGAATCATATATAGTAGTGCCCTTTACATATATGTATATTTCTTTATTACTATAGAACATCATCTTTTTCTATCAAAAAGAGATTCTTGCTAATCTCTAAAATATATAGTATACATATCTAGGAATATACCAGTGAGTTCTATAATATTACCATAGAGATGTATCCCTATATTTCCTTTTTCTTGAGTATAGATAACATTATTATCTCCTAACTTAATAGGTATAGGGTGCTCAAAAGGCTCATACATAAAGAACTATTTTCTATATAGTATTATATATTAAATAGCTCCAAAATTCATTAGCTAGACATTATTATCATTAGCTATATTGGTAGCATATTTGTCAGATGTATACTTGAAGAATGTATAGTTATTGGTAGTATTGATATTACTAATTTTCATTAGTCCAAAAGTATTTTGCTGTTGACTGAGATTTGTAGATAATAGGTTAGTAGATTTGGTGGTAGATCTTATACTGGCTGGAGCTGGTGGTCTGTACAAAAAATAGATTACTGCTTTCATTAGTTTCAGTAGTATTTGTATTGCTATACTTTTCTTGATAGTTCCCACATCTATATTACCAATGCTGGCTTTCACATTGTTGCTTATTTTCACTATTCTTCTGGTCATTTTTCCAGCTATAGCAATGATATTTTCTATATCTATACTTGCTGTAGTATTCACAGTAACCATCCTACTTGGTTGATTAACTGGACTGATTATTGTATTATTGAGCTTGGGTTTGGGTTTATCTTCTTTAATCTTATTATTAACTATACTTTTGATCTTATTTGGCACTATATCTATGAGATCTATAGAAGGTGTTTTAGTCACCATTAGCACTGTTTCTTAGGTACATTTTCTCATTCATAAGGCTCATTATTATGTAGATATAATCCAAGAGTCTCTCACTCTCACACATGGTTACTACTATGATATTATATATATCTAGAAGTCCTCTTGTAAGTGCTATAACCTTGTCTTTATTCTCAATGCAATCTGCAGATATACTGAGAGAATTCACTTAATTTACCAGATTATCAACATGACTAGTGTATTTGTAGATACTCTTCTTAGGCTTCATTCAAAGATTTAATAGCTGAGCTTTCAAGTAGAACTGATTTAATATAGATGCTTATATGTAATGATTGCATAGAGCTTTCTATACCTTGTGAGCTATTGTAGTATACATTACAAGCTTCATTTGTGAGTTCAACAATATAAATGTAATCTTGCATAATGTTCAGCAATCATTTGTGATATTGTAATCTTGAATTAGTGCTTGTGGCTTTATATACTCTGTCAAGCTGCATTTGTCAAAGAAATTTATCATATAAAATATCCAAATAATATAGTCTCTCCTATTGAAGGTCAGGATAGACCTCTTGACTATATTTATGCTAATAACCTGGACTGTGTTTCCTATATTTATTGAGATAGTTATACCTATGATTAGTGGAATGCTCATAATTAGTATATTTATTTCTACACTCATATTGCTAGGCTGATCATCAGACATTTCTAGCATAGTGTATTTTAAAGAGATATATTTATTTGCTATAGCTGCTTAGTACTAGTAGAGCTCATAACCTTTGTTGTGAAAGAGAGGGGCATTTTTATTGAAGTTGCATAGGTCATATATTTCATGCTTTACTGATGAATGACATAAATCTGATGGTATGGTATAAGGCCATATGCTGATATATCAAATTGCTATCTCAATAAAGACAATTACAAAATTAGGGCTATTATATAGATTGGCTTGAGCTCTTAGTTATTTTGTCAAAAAGTAACAAAATGTTCTCTCAAAATAAATATAAGTTCTGTTTTATATAATGTGGATGATTTTGGCAATTTTCTAATTAGGTAGAGAATTAGTATAATATAGCAGATTTGGCAGACTTCTCAATAAAGCAGATTTCTCAAAAATAGCTAATAACTTAGATAATGTAGATTCTTCCTAAATTGATAGACTTTTTGAAAAAGAACAGACTTCTTTTCTTTATATTGAAAAGTAGACCAGAGTGTGAATTAAATATCAAGTTCACAATCTCCTAAAAGTGGCTTTAGAGTAAACATTTCTTCTAAATATTGCAATCCTTCCTAGATCAAGTAACTTTTGGCAGACATATCCCTCAAAGTATAGTAGGTAGACTTGTCTTTTACTTTTTGGTTTCAATTTCAGACTGAGGTTTATTCACTCAAATCTCTGGGGTATTTTATATAGTTGTGATTACTATCTGATTGCTATATAGCTAACTATAAATTATTATTTCTGATAATGTTTAGCTGTTTCTGTTGGGGACATAAATCTCAAATTCTAGTACAGTGTACCAGCTAGGAACACTAATCTCAAATTCTGGTATGGTGTATCAGCTAGGAACACTTTGTACCCTTATTTGGCTGTCTGGGTTATTTATACAAGTAGGTGCAGTAGGGCAGTCCTAGTTGCCTAGTGATATGGCTAAATTATAGTGACTAATTTGGATGGTAACTTGGTACGTTTCTCTGCTGGCTTGTTACAATATATCCTTTCCCCAAAGTTGATTTTACTGAAGTGCGCTTATAGTAAACGAAGCTTTTTTATGAGCTCATGGATTCGGAAGGCGCTTTCCTATTGAGCCGCTTGCTAGGCTGTGGCAGATCTACTTCCGAGCGACTAGTTTCAGAACATCATCAACTAATATCGTACGAACTCATATTGGAGCTTGTACTCCCAGTTACCTCCGACGTGAAATTTTCCAAAGGTGCCCATTTTGTGGACGAATTCGGCCCGGTTTCGCGGATTGGACCAAGTTCAAGCGGGAAGGAGTCACGGTCACAAAATGTAGTATATATTGTAACGTGCCGGCTCAATGGAGGCAAATTACAAGGTTGGGGGTTGATGTAGTTTGGCTTGAGCCCCCAGTTACTTTGTTAAAAGCAACAAAATGTTCTTGGTGTTTAGCGGTATAATAGTCAAGATCTGGATACT
>RBNI01007712.1:0-10034 GCA_003990745.1 Jimgerdemannia flammicorona | reverse complement strand
TTTTGCATTGTGAAGGAGTGGCTGTAGGAATTTTATCTTCGACAAAAGGAAGCACAGCATATATGCCCACAAAGCCAGTGGCCCGTCTTCGATTTACTAAACTAATAGACCGTGTATGTGAACGGGTGGTTTCGACACATCCAGATATTTTGTCAGCAGGGTGGTATATACACAATTTGTTTTGGGAGGTTTTTTTGGTAGATGCGCTGCATGATTGAGGTGGTCATAAAATGAGGCAAGTTCAAAACTGCCAACGTCCGTGGCAAAAAGCCCCTACAATTACCAAAGCGCCCGATTCACATTTTTACACATGTATACACCCTTTTCACACTCACAACGTCAATCTCATGGCAGACTATCTGATTCCTGCGCCAGGACCCCCATCCAATCTCAGTGATGTCTCGACTGGCCATGGACATCCGTGTCCCAGAAACCGAAGTTATGTTCAAGGTCTTCTTCCGGAGGACCCGGACTAGCTCTTACATCATACGTTGGATACCTATGGCGACAACAAACACTGCACCGACTTTCCGAACAACACGCTGAGGGAAATGGCAAGGCTGCCAGCCACGGCAACCTCACGCAAGATCTCTACCCGCCTATGATCCAAAATGCCAAAAGAAACCCTAGCGAGACCGCTAACAGGAGGCTTTTATCGCCTTACAAAAATGTCGCATTGTTGTAAGGCACGAATTTGGTTGGCGATCACAATGATCAATTCACACAACCACAAGCTGCTGGCCGAGTCTCTGAAGCAGAACACGACCGTGACCACGCTAAATCTCCAATGTATGTTTGAATTATGTGAACTGCTGTTTGCAGATGCGTGATGGGTACCAGTTCACCACCCGTGCGTGTTTGCTCATTTATCCTCTGTCCATCTTTAGATAACGAAACTGGCGACGAGGGAGCACGCGCGCTAGCCGAGTCTCTGAATCAGAACACGACCGTGACCACGCTGGATCTCCAATGTATGTTTGAGCAATGTGAACTGCTGTTTGCAGATGCGTGATGGGTGCCGCCACCCGTGCGTGGTTTCTCATCCATCCTCTATTCATCTTCAGACAACCGAATCGGCCACGAGGGAGCACGTGCATTAGCAGAGTCTCTGAAGCAGAACACGACCGTGACCACTCTGAGTCACCAACGTATGTTTGAACTATATGAACTGCTGTTTGCAGCTGCGTGCATCCCTCATGCGTGTTTGCCCTCCCATCTTCAGGCAACCGAATTGGCTACAAGGGAGCACGCGCACTGGCCGAGTCTCTGAAGCAGAACACGACCGTGACTACACTGAATCTCCAATGTATATTTGAACTACTGTTTGCAGTTGCGTGATGGTTACCCCATGCGTGTTTGCTCACAAATCTTCCGGTAATCTTCAGACAACGGAATTGGCCACGAGGGATCACGCGCACTGGCAGAGTCTCTGAAGCAGAACCGACTGTGACCACTCTGTATCTCGATTGTATGTTTTCACTCTGTTAATTTGTAGCTGCGTGATGGGTGCCAACTAACCATCCGTGTGTGTTCATCCTTTCTCGGTTTATCCTCAGACAATAGAATCGGACAAGAAGGAGCACACACACTGGCTGAATCTCCAAAGTATGTTTGAACTTCGTGAACCACTGTTTGGAGCTGTGATGGGTACCAGTTTACCACCCGTGCGTATTTTCTCATACATCCTCTGTCCATCTTTAGGACGACGAGGGAGCACGCGCACTATCCGAGTCTCTGAAGCAGAACACGACCGTGACCACGCTGAATCTCCGGAGTATGTTTGAACTGTGTGAACTACTGTTTACCGCTACTTGTTGGGCACCAGCTCATCGCTATAGAGGTTTTATTTTAAAAAGTAAATTAATATATTAGTCAACTTTAAAATATAATTATCTACTCATTATTAAGTAATTTGAAAATTTATACTAATATTATAGTTTATTTTCAAAACTATATTTTAAAATAATAAATAAATTTCTTTACTTAGTTGTTTACTTTAAACTTTTTAATATTATCTAAGTAATTTATAATAATCTACTTATCTGCAGTCTTAGATTTATTACTTAAAATACTATTTATTTATATAACTAAGTATAATTTAGATCAGATAAAAATAGATATAAAAAATATAAAATAATAGAAATATAAATACATATTTATGTGAA
Source organism: Jimgerdemannia flammicorona (assembly GCA_003990745.1). Lineage (NCBI taxonomy): Eukaryota > Fungi > Mucoromycota > Endogonomycetes > Endogonales > Endogonaceae > Jimgerdemannia > Jimgerdemannia flammicorona. The sequence continues at coordinate 7,869 of RBNI01007712.1, read as the reverse complement.
AGTAAGAACCTATCTCTAAAGATATATTACTCATTCAGAGTTAGTCAGTTTTTCCAACTCAGTCTTTGCATGATATGTACTTGCTGACAGATTCACTCAAAAACATGAATTCGGATATAGAGTCAATCTCAGCTTAAATATTCTCAAGATGTGCCACAGCTTCAGAGATGCCATCCAGCCATTCTTCACCTGCAATGTCTGTCTCTATGCTTTCAAGATCTTTCAACACTTCATTAACGGTTGGTCGCATTTCGGGGTCAAGGTTCCAGCACCTTTTGTAGACGTCCGAATATTCGAGTGGTGTGCCAGGGATAGGTTCCTCACGCGATCCAGGCGAGGCTGTATTGGGAGGACACAATGCATTTCCACGAGGGCAGAACCTTGCAGTTAGCTGCCATAGAAGTGTTCCAAGACAATATATGTCAGATTTTTTCGTGAATGGCGAATTTTTCTTGAATGCTTCAGGTGGAAGACATTCCTTCCGGCCATAGATATGGCCGTCGTGTTTGCTAAAATGTTGAACAGTGTTGCTTATCCCAATGTCAATGATCGTGGGATTGACATTAGGTTTTCCGAGGAATACAATGTTCCCTGGATGCAGGTCATTGTGGATCAAGTCAGCACTATGTATCACTTGCAACCGGCGAGTGATCTCTATAGCCATCCGCTATACATTCAACCGAAATTTTCTGAAGATGTAGTGAGGAGTTGTATAAGATCACCACCAGCAGTATATTCCATCACTATAATATAACAACCAGTCATATTGTCCATTGATAATCCAATAACTGCTGGTGTTGATATTCTGTCAGATTTTTTGGTGAGTCGAAGATAGACGTTGACTAGTACCTAAATGAGAATTAAAGTAGTTAGTTACAGAAACGAATACTATACCCAATTTCTGCAGATATTAGAGAGTAATTTGTAATTATATACCTCATTGCGGAGTTGACCTATTCCATGAAAATTTGATTTCAACATCTTTAGTGCAACTTTTCCTTTTTTCCGATTATCGTTCACTTTGGCTTTGTATACGATGCCGAATCCACCTTCGCCTGGAATTTCAACTATGGTAAATTCACGATAATGTATCCAAACCATGCAAGCTGCGAGTTCTGCGATTTGAAGTTTTTTTAGGCACTTCACGAGCTTCTCATCATCACTGGGGAAGGCGGACTTCAACTTTGACGTAACATTGATGTCAGAATTTTGATTACGTCCATGATCTGACTAAGTTGCAATAGTCTGGAGACTGTTTCGTAAAGCCCGGCCAGTAGCTATGAGTCACGTATCCTTGTCCAATTGGTAAATGACAGTTCACACAACTTTTACATACCATTGAGCGAGTAAACCTATATTTAATATACTTTACTTTAATATTAGATTAATAAAAGAGTTTTAATACTAAAGCTTTGTAAATAATAAGATTATATAATTAAATATTTTAATTAAATTATCAGATATTTTATTAAATTTATTTTTAATTTAAGTTATATATATAGCTTAGATTAAAATCAAAAGTAATTTGATATTATAGATAAAGTCTTTGCTCTCTTTAGTTATTTTAATTATATATAATATTTTTGCTAAAACCTATTAAGCTTAAAAAGAAACCTTATAAAACTTTATCTAAATTTACTAAATTTATTTTTTCTTAGTCTGAAGAACTGAAATCTAAAATCTGTCTATATAAATAACCATACTCTTGTATAGTATTTCATAAAGATTCTAAGGCCCTCACATGATTGTTCAAATATAAATCACCTTATTATCAATTGCAATTATTCTGAAATCTTGATCCCGAGCCTGGCCACAGTCTTGCATCCCAACGAGACGTTTCAGGGTAGTATATACCTTCATCATTGAATGGAAAGCGGAAAGTTTCGAGGATTTGGAGGTCCGCGGTTACCCTTACTTTTAGGCCTCCGCGCGCGCTCAGGGCGATAAAATTGATCGGTTCTTCGCATTTGGGTGGATTATCCCACAACTTCCTAATATCTGCGATAAAGTGCCCTTTGCGTAAAATACGAAGATGTGAACCGTAAAATGTAAAATTAAATGTACGTAAAATAAATGTAAATGTGGGATGGATTTGGCTCTATGGAAGCATATGCTTCCAAGGTCCGCCATTCGCGTTAAAGCGAAGAGGCCGCTTTATTACCCTCAAACCCTGAGGGATAGGTGGGAGGGATGCGCAAACAGATTGAAAATGCGAAATTGCTAACGACTAATTGCTAAGTTACTGGCGTAGTATACGCTTGATTGCTGAGATGCGACGAGTACTTAGTCGCTGTGAGCGAACGACGTTGCGTGCTGAAACATTACTAACTTCTGGAATTTAAACTGGCGTATGCTGCCTCTGGCGCAGGGGAATTGAAAATGTATGATTGTTCTGCACGAATGTCAAGCGGCTCCGGACACTTTGCCGAAGTTTGAACTATATAAAAGTTTATACAATCTCTAACCAGAGTGGTGTTTATCATAGCAGTGTGCTTTGTTCGTATTTTCTCGTTATTTATAATTGATAATCAAAGCAACGGTGCGCCATCCACGGCACGTTTTTCTGAGGTGGATACCATGCTGGCAACCTTGACCAATGCTTGCACCGAGGTGTCGGAGCGCTGTTAGTCATTCGATACAGCGGTTTCGCCCGGGTGGTTTGTTAAAGATATATGTCTTCCCAGAGACAATATAATAAGCCAGAGACAGGCCTTACGGTCGTTTGTATTCTAGTTTTCAAGATTAACCCAAGAAATTTTTCGAGGGAAGGTAACCAGTCAAAGCGACGTCAAACCACGAAGAGGGGCCCGAAATCGAACTAACAACATATACAGTGCGGCTTACGGAAGCGCCATTCGATCCCTTGGCTGCCTATACAATGCCAGTGGGAGCAGAAAAAAAAAAAAAGGTTCACCGATATCTGTATTCCGCATGCAAAATTTCAGAGATGCCGCAAAAAAAGCATTTTAAAGGAGCTGCACGTTGTATAGTAAAGTTGCCCTGACATTTTATGTATATATGTAATATTGCACTGGTCACTGTAGCCGCTGTAAAATTAATTACTCGGGTATTTAGTTGCGAAACCAACACAATTTCGAGATGAAGCCAATGTTATAAATTGCACCACCATCTCTCGATCGAGGAGTTACCCTTTCGTTCGTGCCAAAAAAAATAAAATAAAGGGCTTGTGGAGTGCTCATTTCAGTACCTGATACGTTTCCAAGAAGTGTACAGCTCAAAGTGGTTTTAAAATTCGGCGATTCCCCATCTGATTCGACATGAAGGGTAGTTTATTATTATTATTATTATTTAAAAAGGTGATTACTAAGATCAGTAATTAAAAATTTCGAAATTTTTCTTTATGTTAAGTCCAACACCTACTCCGTTTTCGAAAGATGAGTAGAATAATATCTACAAAGCTAACACAGAGAGTGTTGGGCGAGCTTTCTTTTTTCCAAGTACTAACTGACGTTCATTGGGTTGATACTAGGCGGGTATATATGCTCAGATTTTCCTGTGGGATGGAAATGGCGAGTGCATGCGAGATTTTTCGACATCAAGCTGTGATTGCTGATTGGGCGGGATAGTGCACGCCATCACCCGTAGCCATAAAAGATTGTAGAATAAATCCACAGTGCACATGACTCGGTGTCAGTAGGTGATGACATCAGATTTTGCATTCAAATACAAACGTCGACCGTATTGCATTGAAAATGGACATGACAACGAAGCCTGGTCCTTCAAGGCAGTGATCTCCTCCAAGGTATCGATCGGCGCAACTTCGGCCTCTTCTATGATGAACGCCACTGTCTTCCCTCTGTGCCGAGAATATGTTTATCCCGCCACTTGCGGCTTCAGAAACGCTGGCGGAGCTTCTGCTGGTCAAAGAAAGTTGGCCCTGAACACACGCCACAAAGCGCATTGGCTGTCTTGAAGTGTGGGGGACAGGTATCCCTTTTGACGAGAGGCTGAGGATTCATAGATCCGAGGGGCGCACGGTCCGAATTCTAACTAACAACATATTTATAGTATGGCCTCCAAGATAATGCAGTACTCTTCAGAACTTCGTGTTTGCAAATTAGCTATGTCGATGATGCACCTGGTATTTTACAAAATACTTAGTCAATAACAACTCGGGATGCGTGCAACATGGACGTCGGTAAATAGTGACTTATACTCGTGGACGTCTTCCGACTTGCGTGATGAATGTGGGTGCGGAAATCGATTGTTTTATTTGGTATTGGACTGTAATATGGAGAAGGACATGCGATAATATGTACACATCTCGTAGGATTTTGAATAAACAGTAAACAGTAGTTTTCAAAATGCGTGTGGGGGTTATTGCCTATTGATTTATTATCGCGAACGGTGGAGCCGAACCCCTCCCCTCCCCCCTCCCCTCGCGAGAATCACGCGGTCGGTTAATCTCGTGTGCAACCTCTACATTAGTTCGCAGAAACGAAGCGGGGGAGTTTTTGAGGGAAGTAAAAGATAGGACACCTTCCTCAGGCACGAATGGTTGGCCTGAGAGGGTAAACACGCGGGAGTGGAGGAGGGGAGGGGGAGGCGAGGGTAGTAAAAAGGAGACAGGGGGCTGGCTGAAAAAGACTATAAGAAATGGGGGAAAGTGCCAGCGACCTTGTGTGCGAAGTTGTCGTGCGAATGAGTGCGTGAAGGAGAATATTAGGTGATGGTACGCGTGTCACGGTCAGAAGACGCTGCCGAGAGCCAGCTCTTCTCCACGGGGCTCTCCGGTAACGAACAAATTGGGTAGAGGTTTGCGAGCGAATAGGATTTGTGTCATGAGCAAACGGGTTTGGCCGAGGCTGCTAAGAGTCGAAAACTCTACCGGGCTCTTTTCGGAACGCGCCATTTCGGCAAGACCGCTCCTCATGGACTGGGGATACTGGAGACGTTGAATGTCGCCTGACGGAGGGAATGCCGTTGGAATTTTGGGGAAGAAGTAGGGAGGAAGAAGGAACAAGTGAGGAGGGAGGTACGTTGTGTATCGCTTGCCCGTGCGAATGGGCGGTGAGAAAGCTGAGGGTGGTATCATTTGCGAATTTGTTTACAAGCTTAGTTTGCGCCGCACGTCCGTTCTCGATGTTCTGATGACCGTCTTCGAAGTTCGGATGAACTTTAGCGGCCTATGCAACACGGGCGCCGCCGCAATCCATCTGTCATTAAGGTGAAACAATTTTCTCGCGACCCTGTGGGTGGCAGCATCAACGATATGGGCGGCTAGGCTCGACCAAGAAGGGGATCTCGGCTTTCGAAATCAAGATGGTCGCTGGCAAGGTGCCCATCAAGAACTGGGCACGGACTTTATCCGCCAACTCTGGCATAATTTCCTCGAACCACGGTGTCGTCAAGACGAACTACCTGGGATTAGCATCGTCTCGGTGCCGAACAAGGAGGAGGAGTGGACCGGAAGCATTCGGTTCGTTGTAGAGACAAAGGCCAACGTCAAGCAGATTGACCTCTCCGATGCCAAATTCGCCTCAAAATATACATCCAATGCTATTATCACCTGACTAGATGGCATTTTGTGCAACTGGAAGCGAAAACACACACAAAGGAAGGACTCAAACCTTTAACACGTCGGAAACATGCAACCAGCTCAGGTCAGTGCGTAAACCTCCCATTTTGTTGGCAACAGTCTGGTATCGTGAAGTCAGCTTTTTGAACCCTGTGAAATTTAGATCCCGAGCTCGTTCATTGCCAACGGCCCAGTGTCAGGGGGTCGTGAAATCGCCAAATCGGGTCGTGAAATCGGGGAACCCTTATGTAGCCTCTATGCGAAACCCTTATATAGCCTCCATGCGAAACCCTTATATAGTCTCTCCATCTTCGTTGCAACATCCTTATCTTAATCCCCTCCCCATGTGTTTTCCTCTACATCCGCGTCCAAAACACAAAATGTTCTGTTTCAAAACACGCTGTCTTCCAACTGCGCTCCATCTTCCAACCGCGCTCCGCGCTCCATCTTTCAAACACGCTCCGCCTTCCAAGCGCTCTCCGTCTTCCATCTTCCAAACGCACTCCGTCTTCAAAACGCGCTCCATCTTCAAACGTGCCGTGTCTTCAAAATGCGCTTTACCACGGAGAAATGGGTTAAGTGTGTTTGTCTCCAAGACACCATTGCCCCACGGGTGAGTTGCGGTGTCCCTTCGTGCTGAGTCACATGCGAGCATGAAGTCAAGCAGGACAGCATCACTTCCGTCTCTCACGACGCTCTGGATCACGTACCTGGGCCGAATTAACTCAAGAGGAACGCTGTAGCAACAGTCATACCATAGCAACAGTCTCCTCAGCAAGTGGATGATTCCCGGATGAGTCCCACCCGTATTAGGATCAGCTTACGCGCTCTGTCTTCAAAATGCCCTCCGTCTTCAAAACGCGTTCGATCTTTAAAATGCGCTCGATCTTCAAAATGCACTCGATCTTCAAAACGCGCTCGATCTTCAAAACGTGCTCGATCTTCAAAACGCGCTCGATCTTCAAAATTGCCCTCCATCTTCAAAACGCGCTCGATCTTCAAAACGCTCTCGATCTTCAAAACGCGCTCGATCTTCAAAACGCGCTGCCATGTCAAAACGGCAATGCTCAAACGGCAACGCTCAAAACGGTAATGCGCTCAAAACGACAATGCTCAAAACGACAATGCGCTCAAAACAGCAATGCGCTCAAAACGACAACGTGCTCAAAACAGCAATGGACACAAAATGGCAAGGCGCTCTAAACGGCAACGCGCTTAACGGTATATCTGTCTTGTTTTCACCGTTTTTTTTTTTAGGTATTTGTTTTTCACATTTGCTGACAAGTTTTTTTTTTTTTTTTTTTTTTTTTTTTTGATGGCTGCCTTCGGCGTCTGCTACTATAGTGCCTCCTTTCTCCTTCATTTCATAATATTTTGGGTTCATGCATGTCGCTGTCGTTCTGTCCTGCGGTCCCCTACTGATCTATCCTCGCCCTCAAAACGACGACATGATCAAAACGGCAACGCGTTCTAATGGCAATGCCTTCAAAACGGCAATACACTATAAACGGCAACGCGCTCAAAGGTATGCCTGCCTTGTTTTCATAGATTTTTTTAGATATTTGTTTTTCACAGTTGCTGGTAAGTTTTTTTTTTTTTTTTGATGGCTATCTTTGGCGTCCGCTACTCTAGTGCCTCCTTTGTCCTTTGTTTCGCAATATGTTGGGTTCATGAATGTCGCTGTCGTTCTCCTTTGCGGTGCCCTACTGGTCCATCCTCGCGCTCAAAATGACAATGCGCTCAAAACAGCAACACGTCAAAACGACAACGTCCACAAATGACAACGCCCTCAAAGCGGCAACCTCAAAACAACACCCTCAAAACGGCAATGCACTCAACAACAACGCGCTCAAAATGCCAACGGACCACAACGGCAACGCACTCTAAATGCCAATGCCTTCAAAACGTAACGCGCTCAAAACGGAACCAGACACAAAACGGTAGTGTGCTCTAAACGGCAACACGCTCAACGGTATACCTTGTTCTCGCAGATTCTTTAAGTTTATATTTTTCACAGTTGCTGACAAAGTTTTTTTTTTTTTTTTTTTTTTTTTTGATAGCCACCTTCGGCGTACGCTACTTTTGTCTTCTTTCTCCTTCGTTTCGCAATATGTTTGGTTCAAGCATGTGGTTGTTGTTCTGCCCTGCGGTGCCCTACTGATCCACCCTCGCGCTCAAAATGGCAATGGATACAATGGCAACACGCTCTAATGACAATGCCTTCAAAACGGCAATGAGTTATAAATGGCAATGCGCTCGAAGGTATACCTACCTTTTTTTCACGGATTTTTTATGTATTTGTTTTTCACAGTTGCTGACAAGTTTTTTTT
>RBNI01007711.1:0-10034 GCA_003990745.1 Jimgerdemannia flammicorona | reverse complement strand
TTTTTTATAGTCACTTGGACTCCCTTTATTAACCAGCATCTATAGTAATAATGAACAGCCTAAGCCCTCAACCTATCCCACAAGGACTCCCCCCCTCCCTAGTTTCTGCAAATAACACCCCATCCACCTTCACTGCAACTCTTCTACCACTCTTCTCTATAATCCTCCTTACTAGTCCCTTATATCCCCCCTCCTTGGGGCCCCAACCGATCCACCATGCCTTGAAGAGCTCAAGCATCAGCTCCTCTCACCTCACTACCCTCAGTCTCACTGGCCGATGGGGGCCCATCTCAAAGATGCTTCCATGAGCCCCATCCATATTATGATGGCCCAACTAACTGTCAGCCACTCATTCTCCACCCCCCCCACCAGCCTTGACTGCAGTGCTGCCCATTGCCCACCCACTTCAGAGTCAGGCACTGATACTCCCAACCTCTCTCCAACTACCTTCCAAAAATTCTCCATACTCTCGCACTCCCCCAGCCAATGTTCAGAGGTCTGCACCACCTCTCTCTCCTGCCCTACATTATAACACTCCTCACAATCAAAGACCCCTCTATCCACCAGATGGCTGGCCCTAAAGTTTAGCATCACATTTCGATGCAGCAGTCTCCACCATACTACCCAGAGTTTTGGTGGAAGCCACCTTGACACAACCTTGATCCATGACCAGATGCCTGCCCAGTCCCATCTCTCTCTGATCCCAGCCCCCTGCCAGGTCTCTGGCCAAAGGTCCTGCCCCAGCCCCCTAAGGCACTCCATGCCCTCCTCTAAGCAGAAGTCCTCGACCAGATTCCCTCCCAACAAGAGTCTGTCTCACCTCCACATCGCCAGTCTCCAGTCCTCATCCCCTTCAGTATCTTGCCAACAGATCCCAATGTAATGGGCCCCATCGACCACTCCCCACCAGAATCCTTTGTATCTCATCCTCTGGCTACCATCTAAGGCCACCAAGGACAGTAAATCACCTGAGCCACCCCTTGGCGACACCCTTGCCTCTTACAAATGCTGTATAAGGGGCACCCATTCTCCTCCTCTCAACTTACTGGCCCTCTTCATCCACCACGCTCTCAAGCAAAGTAGCCTCTTGGGAAAGTCCACCAGGCCAAGTTCTCCACAATCTACAGGAAGTGCTAGTACCTCCCAACCAATCTGACTCTGGCATCCAGCCCAGAGCTAAGAGTAGGCCATCTTGAGAAGCTTTCTAATCACCCACTTAGGGAAGTCCAAATAGTAGCCCAGATATCAAAGCTTCGGCATCCAATACACATTCAGAACAGTTACCCTTCCCACCAGCGACACCTGTCTACTACTCCAACTCATCAGTACCTTCCCCCATTCTACCAGCTTGTGCTCTCACCACTCTCTGGGAAGTAAAGAGCCATATACTGAGAAATAGATACCCAAGTACCATACCACTCCTCCAGCTGGGACAATTGTTCCAATGATGTCTCCACCTATGACTCCTTCCCCAAGGACCATTGTCTCACACTTGTGCCAGTTGAGCTTCGCCCCAGAACACCTCTCATACCACTCTACTGTCTTCTTGAGCATAGCCACATCTGCCACCGAGCCCAACCCAACCACCATATCATCTGCAAAGGCCCCCACCTTCCAATTGATACCCAAGATATTCAGTCCACCAACCCTGTGCTGGATCCTATCCAACAAAGGCTCCAGGGTGAAGGCGTAAAGAATAGGTGACAGCAGATCACCCTGAGGCACCCCTCTCTCCAAGGGGAAAGAAGCCCCCCTGTGTCCATTTGCCAGAATCACAGCCCTACTCCCTTCCAGTAATCCAATGAGTGACCAACAAATGTCCACTGGTACTCCAATATACTCCAGTACCTTCTCTAACCATACTCTCCAGACCCTATCATAGGCCTTCTCCTGGTCTAGGAAAACCAAGCAGCCATCTACCCCTGCAGCCTGAGCACCTTCAATGATACCATGAACCCATGCCATGCCATCCCAGATCAGTCAGCCCTCCACAAAGCCTCGCTGCTCCTTCCCTAGCACCTGGTGAGCCACACCCTGTAGCCTTGCCACCAGGATTTTGGTGACCAGCTTGCGGTCCATATCCAGCAGCATAATTGGCCTCCAGTTCTTCCAGTCCTCCTTATGCCCTTTGTCCTTATACAGCAGGGACACCAGCCCCAACTGCTGCCCTCCAATCCACTCCCCCATACTGATGACCACATCACACATCAGTGACATCTCCTCCAGTACCTCCTCTACTGATGCCATATGTTTCTAAAAGTCCTAAGGCAAACCATTCTCCCCAGATACCATTCCCAGGGTTGTTGATGCCAGAACTCAAAGGATCTCCTCTCTCAAAACTAGTTGACCAAGATCCCCCAACCCTACTGCAGGATTCGGGTGCCACTCTTCCAGATGCTGCTCAATGTCCTGTGCCACCTCCCCTCTCTCCTCTTCACTCCAGAGGTTACTCTAACAGGCACTCAGCTGGCCAAGGATCCCCTGCACACCTAATATCATCTCTCTCTCATCATTAAGGACTCCTTCCTACCAGTGTCTTGCTCCCCTAGTGTGAAGGAGATGGGACAAAAACCTTGTGGGCCTTTCTTCTTCTTCCAATCCCTGCCACCATAGTCTTGTCACTAGGGCCTGAGCCTGTACCACTTCCTCCTTCCTCAACAAATCCTGCAGCTCCACCACTTCTAGCTTAGCCTACTTAGCCTTCCAGTCCAATACCTCCTCCTCCTCCAGTAGCCCAGTCCAATCCAGAAGTAGTCTTTCTAGTCTCCTAGATGCCCATTGGACTTGTCTCCTCTGCTGAGCACCTCGCTCCTTCCCCACTTCCCCCCAGTAACCTATCTCCAATCCTCATCCTGGCTCTCCTCCAATTATTAACCTTGGATCGTACCACTACCACCCATGCATTCCACAGGTCCATCTCATCCAGCAGTGAAGAGTTCAGATGCCAATGTCCTGGCCCCTCTCTGCTCCCTCCAAACCTCCCGCCTCCCTGAATACCCCAGTGATCTGATCAAGGGCACCACTCAACCTCCATTGTCTCCCAAACCATATTACCCCAACACTCAGCAGTCAGAATCCAATCAATCCTAGTACTAAGTCCTCCCACCCAGTGAGTATATAGACATCAATCCCCATCTTGAAGTCACATGGCATCTACCAGTAAGCTGAGTCTCTCCACCTCTTCCCAGTCCTCCAATCCCCCACTCCTTCCAGCCATACCCCATCCCCTATCAGTTCTGTCCAGCCTACTCTCCCGTACCATATTAAAATCACCCCCAGACAATCCACCCCAGCCTCAACCAAGAGCCCAGAATTCCACAGATCTCTAATCTATGCCACTTGAGTCCCCCTCTCAGCTGGGCAATAACAAGATCCCACCACAATTGAGTTCCATCCAGGCCTCTGCCATGTCCCCCACACTAATCTACTACCCCAATGTCCAGTGTCTGCAATGTCTCCTTTTCCCTTCCTAATCAGGATTCCTACTTTATCCTGTCAAACTGCCACCCCACCCCACTCTCTCATTCATTCCAGGCCATCTTCCTCACCCTCACACCGTACATCTTGAAGTAAGAAGAGATCTGCCTCCAGTTTCTTCAGCTATCCAAAAATCATATATTGCCTCTCAGTCCTCCTAAGCCCATTGACATTCATAGAGAAAATGTTGGTTGTACTAATCATAGCGAAGTATTTGAGAGTGTTAATGTCTCCATATCTACAATTCCATGCTCACTTCCTCTCCAGCCAGATCTAGGTTATATTCTGCCGCAATCTCATCTTCCACATTTTGCTGTTCGTCCAGAGCTGCCAACAATTCCATGCAGTCCTCACCATCCACCATCTCCATTGATGCCCAGTGCTCCTTGCACACCACCTGCCACTTTGCCAGTCCCTTCCATGACCCCCACAGATAAGCTGCCCTTTCATTGGCAATACCCAAAAGCATTACCTCTCTTGCCTCAGTAACCTCATACTCCTCCACCTCCAGAAGAGCTGCCATCATCTCATCTCTCAACTTCCTCACAACCTCCTCCCCTCACAGCACTCACCCCCAGAAGTCCTCACTGATCACCTGGAAATCAATCTCTCCCAGTTCCTCAGCTGCCACATTTTGCAGTGTCCTCAACAGCCACTTCTCCCCCCCAACTACCTCTACTGCCTGTGCCAAATCTGCCTCTCCCCCCTTCCTCTCCTCAGTTTGCACAGACTCATCCCAACCATCCTCCAACACATCCTCCAACTTCCCCTCTCCCACCTCAGAGACACCATACTGGATCTGATTATCATCTGCCATTGCTGTGTCCACTACCACCTCCTCTGGCCCCTGTCCCCCACTCTCCTTCATCTTCTCCCCTTGCTGCCCAGCCTCTGCCCAAATGCTTGCACTTGCTCCAGCACCCTCCTCCATAGCCCCTGCCTTCTGACCCCCATCCAAGCTGGCCAGCAAATCCTTCTGCAGCTGTCTCCCCTTTGCCTTCTCCCAAAGCACCTTGTCCATTCACACCTTCTTGCCCTCGATTACCTCCACTACCATCCTAGTCTCATAAGCCCTCCAAGCCCTTTGTCTCCTCTCCACAGCCCTCACCAGGTCCTCAAGCGCCTCCAGCAGGTCCTCCTCATCTTCCTCTGAGCCCTTCACCCTTGATACCTTGCACTCTACTGGGCCCCACTTCAGTGCCACCAGCCAGTCTCTAGCCTTTCTGGTATTCTCTATCCCAAACAGCCTCAACTAGACATCCACATCTCCTGTCCTGAGCTCAGTCCTCTTCCATACCCTGAACCCAATATCAACCACCTTGCCATACTCCTTCACCACATCTGTGACCAGCTTCCTTGTCTCCTCCTTCTTCACCATCAGCATATCCACAATCACCAGATGAACCACTCAGGGATCCCAATACATACATCTCACCATTGGCACTGAAATCCCTCCAACCACCACACCCTTCTCCACTGCCTCCAGTAGCAAATTCTCCTCTTCAAACCCTACCTTGACTACCTCCAGCTTCTTCAAGAACTTAACCGAGGCTGCACCCTTCACCTCACTAGCCAGCAGCCCCAGCACTATCTTCACCATCACTACCAAGCCATGGAAGCACAGTGTGATGGCAAATTCCAATCTAGACTTTTTGAGTAATGGGGCCACCACAAGGCCCATCACACTATCAGCCAGATCCCCAGATCTTGCACCGCACCCCTGTCCAGGTCCCCTATCAGCCATCACATCTGGATTTTTTTTCAGATTTCCCATCACACTGCCATCAGCAGTCACCACCTCAGCCACTACACCTCCAGCCCCACTATGCTGACCCCCCAGTAGAGGGGCCTCCATGCTACTCATGGTAGCAGATGCCTTCCCCAGCTCCAGCCAGCCATCTAGCCCAGTTGCCTGCTTTCCCATCCTGACTTTATCCACAAAGGTCATCCTCTCTCCCCCGTGTGGCCTTGCACCTCCTCTGCCACTACCCCTGGCCCTGCATCCCCTCATTGAAGTACTCAGCATACCAATACCAGCACCTTGACTCCCCCCCACATACTGCCAGTCAAAGGCACTGGGGCCCCCCTGCCCAGTATGCTCACCAGAATGCATGTTGCTCACCATGTTGATAATACCAATACTTGAAAACATTGTCGAAAGTATTGTCTGAGATTTGTATAACCTGAATATTACCAGAGAAAAGGTGCCCAGAGAACCTCATCTCTCACACCTTCTGCAGCAGTGGCACCCAACCTTCTCCCTGCAGTTCAATAGCCCTTCTCAACCACCAAGCTTGCAGACAGTGCAGCTGCTTAGGGAAATCCACAAGGCCTAGTCCTCCCCTAACCACTGGTATTACAAGAGTATCCCAACTGATCTGAGACCTCCTCCCTGCCCAAATCCAATCTCTAGCCAGTTTTGTCAGTCTCTTCACCACTCAAGCCAGGAAGTCTAAGTGATAGGTCACATACCATAGCTTGGGGAATCAGTAGATATTCAGAATCGACACCTGCCCTGCCAGGGAGATGTGGTGACCCCCCCAACCTCTAAGAGCCTCTCCCCAAATAGCCACCCTCCTCTCCTACCATACTTGTGACAAGACAGATCCATATACAGAGAGGAAGATGCCCAAATACCACACCATCTCTCCTGTGGAGACAATTGTTCCAATGATGTCCCCTCCTACCAGCCCATTCCCTAGCACTATTGTCTCACACTTATGCTAGTTGAGTTTTACCCCAGAGTGTGCCTCATACCATTCCACTGTCATCTTGAGTGCTACAACATCTGCTACTGATCCAAGTCCAACCACTATGTCATCTGCAAAAGCCCCCACCTTCTACACCACACTATACAAAGAGAGCCCTATCACCCTCTGATGTATCCTATCCATCAAAGGTTCTAATGAAAGGGCATAAAGGATAGGAGACAGTGGGTCTCTCTGAGGAACTCCTCTTCTCAAGAGAAATGCCAAACCCCTGTGACTATTACACAATAGCACTGCCCTACTGCCCTCTGACAGATTCAGTATAAAAGCTCAAAACCTTGGGGGAATACTAATTCTATCCAGCACCTTGCCTAGCCATACCTGTCATACATGGTCATAGGCCTTCTCCTGGTCCAAAAAGACCAGTCTACCATCCAGTCTGCAAGCCTGGGCCCCCTCAATGATGCCATGCACTCAGGCAGTCCCATTCCTGATAAGTCTGCCTCCTACAAAGTCTTGCTGCTCCTCACCCAGAACCTGTTGGGCAACCTTCTGTAGCCTCGCAACAATCACCTTAGTCACCATCTTCCTGTCTATATCCAGAAGCATGATCGGCCTCCAGTTCTTCCAGTCCTCTCTTTTCCCCTTATCTTTATACAATAAGGCCACCAGCTCCAAGTCCTGCTCACTAACCCACTTGCCATTAAGAAGAACATGGTCACAGAGGGCAGTCATCTCTCCTAACACTCCAGGAACCTTCGCCATCTTCTTCCAGAAGTTCCAAGGTAACCCATCCTCTCCTGGTGCTGTCCCCAGCTTAGTTGCCACAAGGACTCTCTGGATCTTCTCCTCTTGGACCAGTAAGATCAAATCACCTAGTCCTTCTACTTGCAGTGACACCTACTCCTCCAGTGTGTCTTCAATTGCCTCTTCCTCAGCCCCCCCTTTCTCCTCACTCTACAGACCCTGCCAATTTTCCTTCAGTACTCCCAAGATCTGCTACATGCCATGCACTATACCTCCCTTGGCATCCAAGACTCCATCTTATCAGTGGCACACCCTCCTAGCTTAGAGAAGCCTTGACAGGTACCTAGTGGGCCACTCTCTCTCCTCAAGTCTCTGCCACCACAGCCTGGCAGCCATTCCTTTTATATAAATCTCCTCCTCTGCTCGCAATATTTGTTGCAGCTCCATCACCTCCAATTTTGCCTGCTCCAACCTCCAATCCTCTATCCCTTCAGAACGAAGCAACTTGGCCCACTCTATCTACAATCTAATCAGTCTATTAGAAGTACACCATACTTACTTCCTTCTCTGCCTCCCAGCCTCCCTACCAGCCCCTCCCCAATAAACCCTCGCAGCCTCCTTCAACCTCATCCACCGGACCTCCACAGATAATCTCTCACATATCCAGATAGTGATCTTCACTTGGACATCCTCCACCTATGGGTCCCACAACCCCTTCTCGGCCAGTAGAGAGGAGTTAAGGTGCCAATGTCCAGGTCTATCTCCACTTCCCCCAAACTGCCCCTGCTCCAATAGCCCCTAGTGATAAGACCAAGAGCACCACTCTACCTTCAGAGTTCTCCAAACATCAGCACCCCAACACTCGGCCATCAGAATCCAGTCAATCCTTGTACCCAGTCCATTTACCCAGTGTATATAGACTCTTCTTTTACCCCACTGTATTCTGCCCATGTCCCCTAGGAGCTAAGATTCTCCATCTCCTCTCACTTATCCAGTCTACTACTCCTCCCCCCTGCACTCCTTCCTCCATCAGTTCTATCCAGCCAAGGATCCCGCACCATATTGAAATATGTAGGTTACAACTCGATATATATGATGGCGCAGCCTTCCTTGACTACGTCATCATGTAAACGTCACTAATTGCGATGCGTAAAAGTGCATAAGAATTAGCAATAAACAGTTTGCTTCTCTCTCCAAAAGTCCACATTCCACAACAGGTTATAAGCCCCGGTTAGCGGCTATACACTCCTCTTACACATATGCTACACTACACTATACAATGGCTACTAGTTCAAGCAGTGCTAGCAGCGCGCCGCCAAGTCCTGGTAACACAAACACAGCCGGAACGGGTTTCGCTTCCATGACGACGAACATTCTGGCAGTGGCACCAACGTCAACAGTAAAGAGGATGATTCCTGTCTTTGACAGTAAGGACTACGCCATATGGGCATATCATATGAAGAATCTCCTTGAAGAATGCAGTTTGGAGGACTACTGGAAGCCACAGGCGTAAGTAACGATATACGACGCCGCGAAAGATCACAAAGCGCTAAGGGAGATTACGTTCACCCTTTCGAATATGCAAATGAAGCTGGTAATCAATGCTATAATGGCAAATGAAGCCTGGGAGATTTTATGCAATCACCATCAACAGGCATCCGCGTCAAACAGATTCCACTTAAAGGCGCAACTATTCAATCTTCGAATTAAGTCCAAGGAGAGCATCTGGGACTATGCCAATCGAGTCAACGAGCTGGCGAATCAAGTGAATTCCCTTACATCTACGCTGGTGGACACCATCAAGGATGAAGACAAGGTCCTGGCTCTTATATGAGGCCTTCCCGAAGCGTACAATGTGGTTGTCGCTGCTATGAGGGAATCTGGCAGATTATCAGATTATAAGCACATCATCACAAGCCTTTTAAATGAGGAAACGAGGCTAGGCAGCAACAATGCCAACAAGGAATATGACAAGAAAGCATTCTACGGTGGAGCACGTGGACGAGGCAAAGGCAAGCCGAACAAAGGTCAAGGCCAGCAATGCGAGAAATTCAATGGTAAATGCTTTTACTGTAATAAGTATGGACATTGTGAGCAGGATTGCAACCGCAAGAAGAAGGAAAAGAGCGACCAACAGCAAGGACAATGGCAGGCAAACATGGTGGACGCCAACAACGAGAACAGCAGTGGTGGAGGTCTATTCTTCGCAGAAGCGGCAACCTATCCATATGCAGAAACCATTGAAATAGGAGGAAATTTGGTACCAACCACCAGTTGCAGATGCAATTCCACCAGTTCGACATCTACAAATCCTGGTCAACAAAATACTTTTCAGACAGCGAAAAATGGTGACATCAACATCGGCGCCAGCACAAGTAAGCTATATGCCGAACAGCGCTTATGCATGCAGTGAAGAGGTCTGGCTCATGGATTCGGGTGCAACACAGCATATGACGGCTCACCGGGAGTGGTTCTCTACGTACAAGAAGTTCAAGCATCCCATACCTATCAAGCTAGGTGATAATAATGTCATTTACGCTCAAGGGAAAGGCAACATAGACATACATCTACATGGAAACGTTGATGAACCTTCAGGCACCTTCGTGGACATACTATACACTCCAGATATAGGCAAGAACCTCTTCTTGATAGGCCAGATGATGGCTCGCGGGGATAGAGGAGTAAATATATGCCCGAACGGTGTAACGGTAATCAATCTGAAGAACAATAATGAGTTAATGTATGCATCGAAAAAGGGGAATCTATATGCAATCAACGGCATGCCGAGTGGCGCTACATCCGCATATTCTGCAACTACGACAGGAGAGGATTTCTAGTGTATAATGCATGAATGCTTAGGACATATCGGTAAAACAAGCCTGGAACGGATGATAAGGAGCAAGTCCGTCAACCAACAAATGACCCTTTCACCTGTAACATTCGGGTGACACAAGATTCTGACAACACTTTCGGCAACATCTTCAAGTATCGGTACTCTCAAGATGGCGAGCAATGTGCATTCTGGTGAGCGTACTGGGCAGGGGGGACCCAGTGCCTTTGACTGGCAACATGTGGGGGGGGGTCGGGGTGCTGGTCTTGGCA
>RBNI01007710.1:0-10035 GCA_003990745.1 Jimgerdemannia flammicorona | reverse complement strand
TTTTAACAGACTCAATGTCCTGTAGATTTTTATTGGAAGGAAACCTAGACTATATAGGCCAAAACCCTCCCTTACTACCCATCAAGCACTACCCCCCCATTAACCTAGGCTAGCTATTATTCAGCAGCTCAACCATGCTAGGCACAGCAGGGCCTATATTGGCCCATATCTCATTCTGTACACCATGCTCTCCCTACCACCAGGGAGAACCCAGCCATATACCAATGACTGAAAGCATATGCCTGAGACCCCAATATATATACAAGGCCATACCCAAGCCAAATAGAATAGCCCCTGCTATCCCAAGAAGAATGATAGGCAAAGAAAAACTCTCATCAAAGTACATCATAGTGGGTAGGACCTGGTTCTCCCAGTTGAGGTGAGTAAAGAACTTACATACATGTGAGGTGGGAGGAGATTCTCAATACTCTACTACTCAAGCTTATAGACCTTGATCATGTTGCTGTGTCAGCTTCCAGTTCCAGTTGAGTATAGCCAAGATGTCTGAAATAAGTAGCCTCAGGCCCCCAACCCCCCCCCAATGACTGGGGCCCAACCTGCCAAATTGCTAAAAGAAGCCAAGAGTGACACCTACCACCTAACTGCTCTGCACCAATCAAAAGGCCCCACTGAAGCAGCACCTGCCCCAGCCCTGACAACTGCCCCCAGCCTAGCACCCTACTGGTTCACTATAATTGTCCTTTCTCCTATCTGTAATGGCCATCTCTTTTTCCATCCCAATAATACCTGAAAAACAGTCACCTATACCAGAACTATGCTCACTGGGAAGCTTGCCAAAGCCAGAGGGCCCCACCATAGGTACTGAGGACCTGTAGGTAACCTATACTGGGCACTTGACACCTAAGGTCAGCTAACTTCCTACATAACTCATGATGCACTGAGATAGTACCTTGTTGGTGATGGCAAAAGAAAGAAAGTGCTGCACTAAAACAGATACACTCCAGATGCAGCTGAAGGCACCAGAAACTACAAAAAAGTAGAGAAGACACCAATCTGACACTAATAAAGAGGCAACTCATCACCATTGCCTCCCTCTCACTACCCTGCAATAGGTACAGCAAACCAATCCAAGGTAGAGGGGGTAATAGTTGTGGAAAGTAGACTCAGAAGATTGCCTACCAAACTATTGTGACTGATAAGATAGCAGAGAAAGGAGACATTTGTTCTTTTCTATCTATCACTCTCTTTAACCCAAATTCAGTTCTTAAATACTTCCTCTTAGTTCTTCTTCTGCAGAAGTCTTACTATCTTTCTTTTCTCTAGAGCTATTATCAGTTTATCCTTTTTCTGCTCAGATCTTTTTCTCTTCTACACCTTGTACTTCTGCTTAGTAATCCAGATAATTTCAGACCAATTTCTCTCCAAGTCTGTCTCTTTCTTTCTATTTAGCTATACTATTGCTTCACAATTATAATTTTGTAACTTTGTACCCTCTCAGAACATAAAATCAAAAGCAACTCTCTCTCTATAGTCTCAATATCTCTGTAATCATTTCTTTTATCTCCTGCCTCTCTAATATAAGGATACCCTCCACCACTAGTCTCACTGTCCTTGGATCCTATCTTAGATACCTCACTATCTCAATCTTGATACTCTTCACTATCATACCCTTCTCTAAAGTAGTTACTATCTTTATCTTCTCTATAAATCTAATCTCCACTATCTCTATAGAAGGAATAAACTTTAGCAACTCTACACTATCTACTGTCTTCTCAACAAGTCTCAATATCTCTTTAATAGAGAGCTCCAATTTCAGAAAATTTACTGAGGCTATCTACAAAGATACTAACTTGTAAAAAATTAGTTATATCACTAGTTTGCCAGACCCAGCTATAAGAGAAACCTTCAGAAATATCTATAGTTATATCTCTAGTTATCTTACTTCTACTTCTAGTATCTCTCTCAGTTACCTGACTCTCTCTTCTGTTGATACTATATCTTCTCCTCTCTACTATTATAGGCCTTACAATCCTACTCTTCTCTCTTCTATTTCTTGTATCTCCTCTGCTGCCTCCCATACTTTCTGCATCAGCTACTGCTGTAAAGCTTCTGAGCAGTCTTAGTCTAGACCTCTTTCTCTCTAGTCTCTCTAAGCTTATAAAATCCTGACTTACAATATCTTTAAATTCTATTTAAATATTGTATTATTAGTATTAATTAAAAGCTTGACTCTTACTGTATCTGATATACTTTAAAAGGTAAAGTAAAACTGTTTAACATATTAGTTTTTATGAAAGTATACTCTTATGTTTAGCTCTCTCTAAATAGTTTAAGCAAAAGAAGTCTATTTAAAAAATTATCTTTTTCTACTAGCTTATTTTATCAATTTATATTAATTAATTAAAGTTATCTAATTTATTTTTATCAAAAAAATCTTCTACCTTAAATATTTACTCTTAATTAACCTTTTTATTAATTAATATAGTAGTAATATATTTATAATCTAATATCTTATTAATCTATTATAATGTATAATATAATAGCTATATTATATATTTAATAATCTATATATAAAAATAACTACTTTATTCTTATCTTTAACTTTATCAAAATATTTTATTACTAGATATTAATCTGATTGATAAGATTATTAATACATATATTTTATATATTATGACAGTTGATCCAAATTAGAAATATAAATTAAGAGAATAGATATTTAATTATAATACTTGAATCTGATTTCTAAATATAGTATAGTCTTATAAATAGTAGTTATTTCACAAATATAGAAACTTAACAAGTGTTAGAATTTTACTAATATCAAGATTTAACAGATATTGAATCTTGATAATTATCAAAATCTTACAGATATCAAGAATCCATACTTATGAAAAGTGACTTACAGAAAATATAGTCATAATATAGCTATCTTATGGCTAGCAAATATATATAAATATCTCTAGTATCTAGAGTAAATAAACCTCAGATCAAAATAGTTCAAAGTAAAGAGAAAACAAGAGAACTAGTAAGTCTGCAGGTAGATACACTTTGAACTTACCTATCTCTGTATTTCAAGGACTCTGTGGAGTCAAAAAAGATTAAGTTTTCAAGATACAGAAAGCTGCCATACTTCTAAGATTAGGTATCTGCTATGTTATAACTTAGTACTTATTGGCTGGTAATTTAAGATAAATTTCTCACTTTTAAGCTGAATAATAAACAACTGCTACTATCTAAATAACTATATAAACTGAACTGAGATATAAGACTATCAGTATTTCACTGATATATTTTTAATGAATCAATTATCATCTTTATTGATGATTTTGAGCAATATACTACTGTAAGGACTCTGATAGCAAGATAGTAAGTAGTTCTTATATCCTTTAGTCTCTGAGGCCCAGTAAGAGTGGTATTCACAACTATGATACATATAGGAGCAGATGGTAATACTATGCTAGTAGCACAAAAGGTCTGGCTCTGAACTATATACATATCTACTATAGTAAGCCTTAAAGGATTCATTCAATATAATATACTAAGAAATGAGTAAAGATTCAAATATATTCTACACCAGAATCTGATATTAAATAATTCTTACTAATTATGCTAATATTATCTAAGATCAAGTAGCTAAAGTAACCTTTATGAAAGAAATTTATCTAGAGATAGCTATAGTCATTCACTTATTACTAGTAGTTCTGGACCAATAACAGAAGTTCAATTATGCTCAGTAATACTAAATAGTTAAATATCTATAAGACTATATAATGGAAAGAGTCACTAGAGTTAGAATTGAAGCACCCAAGGTAACTAGTATAATCTCTAATATAATAATCAATTAGAATACACTATAGCCAAAAGCTATAGAATAATAAAGAAATAGCAATCCTATAGAGGAATTTGCCAAGAAGTTTACTGAAATAACTACTTATCTAGGAGATATAGTAAAGGAAATCAGAGAAAGAGACTATTATCTAGTTCAGAAATTTACTATTACCTCAGACAAGAAGAGAGATATCTGCTACACTTGTAGAAAAGAAGACTACTACTTATATGAATATATGAGTAAGACTAAGTATAAGATCTAATTAAACAATACTACTCAAAATAAGAAACAGGCTAATATTATTATTTTCAAAAAAATTGAAGAATCTGATAAAGAAGAATTAGAGATCTATCTTACTCAGACTACTAAGAAAGATATCTACAAGGAGCTCTACAAGAGATTATCAGAAAGACTTAAGAAGAACTTAGTAGAGAGACTACTACAGAAAGTCAAGTTGAAGAGATGGATCAAGATATATGGAGCAGATAGTTCAAGATATCATGAGGAATTACTCTAGTCCTAGTCAGTAAAGGAGAAAAGGAGAAGAAGCTTCATAAGACTAAGACCTCAAGTATAATATCTTCAAGATTTTCAGCCAACAAAAGGTCAATATAATCTTTGGTCAGCTGATATAAATTTCTACATTTAGATAATAAATAAGATTTGAACTTACTGAGATAATTAAGGAAGATAACTGAGACTAATAATTTTTGGAGAAGAGAGTGAAGCCAATTACAAGACCTCTGTCTATATAATCTACCAGATCAAAGATAGGGTCTTTGAAGTCATTATTGATACTAGAGTAGATGGATGTCTTCTCAGTAAAAAGGCAGTAGACTACCTAGGTTGAGAGGTTGAAGAAGTAAAGATCTGAGATATTTCCATCAAGTTTGAAGAAGTAACTATTTCAGTAGATGTAATTATAACTAATACTACTAACTATAATATTCTCATTGGCAACTAGTAGCTTTATAAAGTCAGGACAATAATTGATCTAAATATCTAGAAGATGCAAATCACTTACTGTAAACAGATGATATGAATCTCTATTAATATCAATAAAGAAATATTCTCTAAGATAGAGGAAGAAGAAAGTAAGCAAGAAGAAGCTTATATAGTAACCACTCAGAAGAAGAAAAAGAAAGTTGAATAGATGAGCAAAGAAGACTGATATAAGAAGATTATAGAAGGATATATACTATAAGAAGTCTGCTCTTATAGGATCAGGATATACTATATGGAGTATATTAATAATTTCTACCAGTATACTAGCAGAATTAAGAAGATCTACTACTAAAGAAGACAGAAGGTTCTTGAGAAACAGATAAGAGAAGAGAAGGAGAAGAAAGAAAATAATGAACCATCAGCTCTTCTAAAAGATAGTAATGATGAAGAAGAAATTAAGATCAAGATTTGGAGAATCTATTCTAATACAGTTCTATCAGAATATAAGTCAGAGAATATAACTAGAATAGATATTACTATAATAGAAGAAACTACACTTAAACTCCAGACAACTATACTACTTGCAACTGGTCTGGAGATAACTATTCCAAAAGACTATATTAGGATTCTCAAGACAAGAAGCAGTCTGACTAGGAGTGAGATCATCATTAAAGGAGAAGTTATCAATTTAGATTATACTAGAGAAATACTACTTATTATTAGAAACTACAATTCTACAATTCTATTTTCAATCAAGAAGAAGAACTAACTGATACAGATATTAATCTTTTTTATCTTTTAGCCAAAAATCATAAAAGTCAAGAAGTTAGAAGAAACAAAAAGAGGAAGAAAAGGATTTAAATCTACAGAAAGAGGAGTTTTTGTTAATATTAAGATTACTGAACTAAATCACAAGAAGGAGGAAACTATAAGTAAATATAGCTATACTATTAGAAATAAATTCCTTCTTAAGAAGAAGCTCAAGAAGATACTTTATAAATTTAAGAATATTTTTGATACAGATTTTAAGGATATTAAAAAAAAGACATCATACTACTACTATGATATAGATACAAGAGACACTGGACCAATTTATCAGAAGATAAGATCCATTCTGTTAGTCTATTATAAATAGCTTAGAGAAAAAATCAAGTAGATGAAAGAAGCTGGTATTATTAAAGAAGCCAGCAGTCCCTGGGCTTCACCAGTTATACTAGTCTCAAAAAAAGAAAGTAAGCTAAGAGAATTCACCCCAAGACTCTGTATTGATTATAGAAAGCTCAATCTAGTTACTAAGAAAGATTATCAACTACTGGCCCTCATCAGTGATATCTTTATAATTCTGAGAGACAAAGTATAGTATTATAGTACCTTGGATTTATATTCAGAATTCTACCAAATTGGTCTTATAGAAGTAGTAAGTAAAAAATCAGTCTTTATTATCCTTGATGAAATCTATATCTACATATCTGTAAATTCTATTCAGAATATACAATACTCCAGAAATTTTTCAGCAAATGATAAATAAAATCTTTTGCTATAATATAGAAAGATAGATGATAGTTTATGTAGATAATATAATCATTTAAAGCAAGATACTAGAAAAGCATCTGCAGTACTTTTCTCTACTATAATTCACATTATATAAGTTTTTTATAATACTTTTCATATCATTTTTGAAGAAACCTAATTAGTAACATGATAATATATGAGAGTTTAGATAGATATACTGAGTAAGGTAGATCTGAGGCTTTAGGTAGTAATATGTTGGGTGTAGATATAGTATGGAAATGAGTTTCTTCAGTGGTAAGAGTGAATAGATAGGGTCTGAAGAGTGCTAGATATCTGGTATAAGTGGTGGAGAAGTGAGACCTATAAGCTTTGTAGATAAGATAAAGACAGGGGAGTAGTCTAGTAGTACTCAGAGTAACTAGTCTAGAGAGAAGAAGAAGGTGAGTACTAGGAGAACTAGAGGATTATTGGCTGGTAGGACTGATATAGAGGCTGGTGGGACTGTGGCTGGGAGTAGAGATGAGACTACTAATAGTAGTATAACTGAAGATCTGAAAAAAAAATCCAGATATAACCACTGATGATGAGGCTGAACAGTTGGGACATAGAGGGTAGGGGAACTTAGCAGATAGTATATATAATAGATCTAGTAGTAGCTCTATTACTCAAGAAGTCAATCTCAGAATTTACTATCACATTGTACTTCTAAGAGCTAGCAGTAATAATAAAGATGGTTCTGGGACTGATCTCAAAGCAGATGGCTAGAGTAACTTCAGTAAAGTTTCTGTAGAGGCTGGCGGAAGTTGAGATGAGCTTCAAGAAAACAGGGTCATTAGAGGTAGTATTGAAGACTAGGTTAGTACTTAGAGAGAGATATAGTAGTACTAATAGTATACTACTTGAGATGAGACCTCAGGGTGGTTCAGCTTCTGGTAAAAAAGATATCTATAATAACAATTATTGAGACAAGAAGAAGGATGAAGGAGGTGATGACAGAATATAATAATATAATAGATATTAAATTTAGGGTCTGGGAGGAAATGAGGTTCAGAACTAGAGATGTGAATATCTAGCTTAGACTTGCTGAGAGAGAGGCAACTAGAAAGGCTTATGACTGACCTTTAGTAATAATGTGAGGTATATTTATTTATAAGGTGATAAGGGTAAAGAGGAGTAAGGAGGAGAAGAAGGATCTGTTGGGGGCTCTAGAGGAGCTCAGTGAAATAGTAGAGCATAGAGCAGTAGTATAGTAGGCTTATAAGACATTGATATACTTAGAGATAGCAAATGGGAAAAGAATGTATATTAATAAGGTGTTATGGGAGAAGGCTCAGGAGCAAGCTAAGCCCTACAGCACAGGCAACACAGGCAATACAGGCAATACAGGCGGGCAAGATGGGCAACACAGGTGGGCAAGATGGACAAGACGGGCAAGATGGGCAAGATGGGCAAGATAGCAAGACAGCAAGATAGACGACATGGGCAAGATGGACAGATGGTAAGACAGGTGACATGGGCAAAATGGGCAAAACAGGCAACATGGGCAACACAGACAACATGGGCAACATAGGCAATATGGGCAATATGGGCAATATGGGCAGGCAAGATGGGCAAGATGGGCAAGATGGCAAGATGACAAGACAGGTGACATGGGCAAGACAGGCAAGATGGGCAAGATGGGCAAGATGGATAAGACAGGCAAGATGGGCAAGATGGGCAAGATGGTAAGACAGCAAGATAGGTGACATAAGCAAGATGGGCAGACAGCAAGACAGATGACATGAGCAAGTTGGGCAAAATGGACAAAATGGGCAAAACGGGCAACATGAGCAACATGGGCAATACAGGCAAGCAATATGGGCAACACAGGCAACATGAACAATATGGGCAGGCAACATGGACAACACAGGCAACACAGGCAATATGGGCAATACAGGCAACATGGTCAACATGGGCAACACAGATGGGCAAGATAGGTAAGATGGGCAAGATGACAAGATGGAAGACATAGGCAAGATGGGCAGATGGCAAGACAGGTGACATAGGCAAGACAGACAAAATGGGCAAAATGGGCAACACAGGCAATACAGGCAACATGGGCAATATGGGCAATATGGGCAACATGGGCGGGCAAGATGGATAAGATGGGCAAGACAGACAAGATGAACAAGATAAGTAAGACAGCAAGATGGCAACATGGGCAATATGGGCAATATAGGCAGGCAAGATGGGCAAGACAGACAACATGGGCAAGATAGGCAAAACAGGCAAAATGGGTAATATAGACAATACAGGCAACATGGGCAACATGGGCAACACAGGCAATATGGGCAATACAGGTGGACAAGATGGGCAAGATAGGCAAGATGGGCAAGATGGACAAGATGGGCAAGATGGCAAAATGGCAACATAGGTAACATGGGCAATATGGGCAGATAAGATAGCAAGATAGCAATACAGATAATATGGGTAACATGGGCAGGCAAGATGGGCAAGATGGGCTAGATGGGCAAGACAGGAAGCACTAATAGGGGTAGATCAGGTGCACTAGATGCCAAGTACTTGAGGTGGTTGGGGCTCACAACCCATATCCACTGGGTGGGGCAGGCTAGGTAGGAGGATCTAGTTACTTGGACAGTGAGGTCACAACTTATACCCTAAAGGTGTAAGGCTGGGTGAGGGTGAAGGTGGGTTGAGATTGGGGTGGAATGGGGCTACTGATATTGTATGAGGATATGTGCCATATTATAGATAGTTAATAAATGAGGCTATAGCCTATAGAAAAAAAAAAAAAAAAAGAGAAGGCTCAGAAGAAGAGACAGAAGAATGTATTAGTGGGCTTGAAGGAGAGACCTGCAACTGGGGCTAAAGAGGGCTCAAGAGGTATAAAGGTGAGCACTTGAGCTGAGGATAGAGTTGGAGAGATACTGAGGAGTGTGGCAGAGAGTCAGAAGACTAGAGATCAGTAGCTTTATAATAATAGTATACTCAAAGTCTGAGAGAAGGAGGAGAAGCTAGAGGTGAGGGCTAGTGTTCAGATTCAGAAAAGTGTAGAGAATGTGGAGATGGGAGGTATATACAGAGTCTGGTTTGGAGTATCTGATGTATTAAAAGGAGGACAGGTGGTTAGAGTTGAGGAAAATAAGCTGTAGAACATTCAGGAGGAGGAGTGGGATAAGTTGATAAGTACAGATACTGATATTATACTATAGAGAGAGAGAAGGTCAGTGATCTCTGTTGGAAAGCATATTAGAGACTTATAGTAGATAATTAAGATAATGAATTGTTTAGCTACTGAGAAGCTAGGAGAGGTTGACTTGAGGGTAGTTAGTGAGGAACAATGAGAGTGAGTACTGAGAGATGATGGCCTGATAGAGAAACAGAAGGCTGAGGTACTAGTTGTCTTTCTAGAGAAGGAGGGTTATGAGGTTGACATAGTAAGAAAGACTAAATTAGTGGTAGTAGTAGAGAAGTGAACTGTATTCTGATTTAAGCAATAGTATGGCTTGCAAATTTGGTAGCTGGCTTGTAATAAATACAAAGAGAAGATGGAGGCTAAGGATGATGAGGCAATCTCTGAGATTTTGGCTAATCTGGAGATAAAGAAGACTGAGGAGGAGGAGGCTATAGTATAGCATAGACTGAACTTAGCTTGAGAAGAGATGAGTATAGAACTGTAAGTAGTTGGGACTACTCTATAATATTATTTTCTTATGAATAATATAATTAATATTTTTTTTGCTAAATGTGAATAGCTTGAGAGACTCTATGAGGTATCTTTTTTT